>JAVVLW010003632.1:0-100000 GCA_034401795.1 Chaetoderma sp. LZ-2023a
GCTTGCCATCCGAGTTGCTACAGCTTTGGCCCGTAAGCTGACATTCATCTCCTCATACAACTGACGACTCTCAAGGAGCAGCTGTGCTTTCTTGTGAGGGTTCCATGCATCCTCAGAGGCGAGCGCTGGAAACCCCCCTGTCTGTTTTGCTCGGGAGAGTCGCTTTAGCCACTCCTCAGCAAGGGCGGGGAGTCACTTTTACCACTCCTCAGCATCTGGAGCAAGTCGGCTTTGCGGGCCTTAGAATAGCCTCTAAGACCAAATTGCTTAGCCATCACTCGAAGCTGTGTTACAGTAACCATGATGCAACGTCTATATATTAGATCTTAAACATTTCTGAACATCTTCGAGGGTGTTACAGTAACCATGATGCAAGGTTTATATATTAGATCTTAAACATTTCTGACCATCTTCGAGGGTGTTACAGTAAGTGCCAATCAGTACCTGTGGGTGGTGTATATCCATGTGGATGCCTGTCTCTAAATGCGTGGCATGACGCGTTTAAGTTCTTCCATAACTAAACTGAACTTTCTCCTGGCACAGACCTTCTTGTGGTTCATTCTGTTGGAATGTTTACTACCCCCCCCCATGCTTTACATAGTCCACAGTCTGTATAAATACCTGCCCTGCATCCTCTGCACGGCTTCGGCTCAACAGCAGCTTTCTGAAACTGAACATTGTGTGTCGCACAAAATTCTCCAACACAGTTCCTTAAGCATCGAAAAGTCTTACCTCGCATAAGCCATTTGCATGTATTATAATGCATGTTTGATAAAGACTATATCAAGGCTCTTAAACCTTGGGCTGATGGGTGTGGTTCAGTAGGGCCTGTGTATCTTGTATGTATTTGTGTGGCCCATGACCTTATGCCTCAGGAATTGAGAGGGCGGTGGGAGCCGCAGATCATGGAACAGTTGCCTGTGGAGGGAGGTGGTATTTTTCTACTACCGGCTATACTACTACATTATACAATTTATATAGTGGCAAGACAGTTTAAGTCGTAACTATAGCCTGTTGTGTGAAAAATTTAGAAAAAATAGCTTTCTTTAATTTACTTAGAAAGTTTTCGTTTATCTTAACATAGTGACTTTCGGATGTAACAAATGGATCGTTCCATACTGCTCTACCGACAGCGGTCGCTTTTAACTATTCGACCCTCAATTCAAGGACTCTCATTTTGAAGGTTATGTTTAAACTGTTGAATATTGTTTTAACTAATATAACATATAGCGATAAGCTACAAAAGCTCGCAGTCTAATTAGTTTTAAAATATTCGACAGAATGTTCGTTAAATTCTAAATGAATAAAAGACATATAAGACGTACACTAATGACGGACCTCTCGAGTTTTGTGACAGAACTATAGGCCTGCGTCATTATGATTGGGACGTCAGCTCCTCAGGTACATTAGAGCATTGTCCTTACTCACTAAAATCCACCCACGCCTCGTCTATGTTGGGATCGATCGACCTCTGAATTCTCTGGCTATCAATTTCCAGAAAACTATACAAGTAAGCTGTTCAATATTTTGAAACTATTTTGACTGGGGGCTGTTGCTGCCTATGGCAGCAACATCGTCCAGTCAAATTAGTTTCAAAATATTCAACAGAATGTTTATTAAATGGTAAAGACATACAATTCGTACAACGTATCGGACTATTAAGCGCTAAAGACGGACTATTTCAAATCACCCATAATGATTATGACGTCCTCATATACGTCACGTAGTTAATTATGACGTCATATGATTGATTAATAAACATGGAAAGGTCCATTGATCTGGATTTATCTGATGTATTTATTCAAGGATATCAATGTAAGAATGACGATGTGTGGCTGTTTTCTAGCAGCGCAAATGAATGGAAATTTCTTTCAACTGTAATCTGTTTTCTTCAACAATCTACACTGTGTGTTGTCCTTTGCCTAAACTCCTTCTGGTTATCTTTCGTCCTTAGTTGTCTACATTGTACATCTTAGACTACGTTTCCTGAGGATTGATCGCAAAACTCTTAGCATGGTATGGTCTCCAATGCATGCCTTACACTTGTTGGCCCCAAGCGATGTCTTCTCTGGCATTCAAGCAATATGTCCATGCATTATACATCGCTGTTGCACTACCCTCCCAGATAATGAAACCGTCTTGGACAGTTTGTTCAGTGTTGAGTTTGAGAGTATATGGTGTGGCCAGCGGTGATTCGTGATTGATTGGCAGTGTGTGCGATGACAAGCTCAAATTTATTCAATTTATTCAGCTTACTGAACCATTGCTGGGCCAATAACCGACCGATTGGCATGGTATCGGTCCTGTAGCGGCCCAGTAAGGTGCGTATTGTGGGATGTAGAATCAGATAGGTGCATCTTGACATTCATTTGAGATTTAGAGCCGCGAAACCACAGGTTCCATAATTACTAGAATGCAATGTTTCATATTTAAAATATCGTTGAAGTGTAGAGAAGTGAACCCAAGATTCTGTTCTTACGCCACATCTCCTAGACCTGAAGTAAGGTATCCTCATCTCCTTTGTGTCAGATATGTATGTATGTGTGAACTCCACCTTGTTTCGTTTATGAAGATGTTTGTGGCTTTGAGCTGTTTTGCGGTTCATCAGGTGAATCATTTTTCTTCATCGATGAAATCAACAACATCTGTATACTCCATCTCTAATGGCATATCTATCTGTGAGATTCGGGGCTTTGTCCTTGTCGAATGTTCTCGAGCAGATGTTAGAGCTACAGCGAGGTAACAAGTGAAGAGCACTGGTGATAAACCATCACCTTGTGGTGATTCTATTGATGTCTAAAATTTTACGGAAAGCGTTGTTTTGATACAAAAAGTTAATTTTGTATGTGCGACTAGGAGTCTCGCCAGGCGTAGTTCATCATCGTCCATTGAGCTTGATGGGAGAATTGGAGAATCTGTGATCTCTTGGTATCAAATACACATGACCAGTGGACCTTTCCAGTTTTAGGTATGCCCCGCTCATCACTAGTTAAACTCCACCCGCATCTCGCATAGCACGGATCGCTCAGTCGGGTACAGACCGACCCAGATTATCCGGGTGCGAAACCACCTGGTCTGAGATGCTCCAGCCACATCCCCGTTGGTACATAGGTTTGTGCGTGTAGCCAACCGAGAGAACGCTCAAATAATTAGTCTGCAAAAGCACTCAGTGCGCGTGCGCATCATTAGCGATAACTCACGCGCGCTGTGAGCATTGGTGATGGGGAAGTAACTCTCTGTGTCTACATAGTTGCCCGTCTTGCTTAATTAGTTAATAGGGGCCGAATTTATTATCACTTTGGTATCGATCAAGACCAGGATTCGTCAGGAATAACGAATCTGAAAACAGAATAGAAATCGGTCCAGGGACGGCTGAGATATCAGTAAATTAAAACTAGCGATAACAATGTTTACGAGTTGGTAGAATCAGCATCGTGCACGTGTCAGATAGCTTGACGTGATAAATGCGTCATCGCATTCTTCTAACTCTCTATAAAGTGTGCACTAATTGGACAGATCCACGACGCTGCACGCTGATTGACTGTGAAGTCGGATAAAAGGCATGCACTCCTCCGAACTCATTATTCGCATACACCCCTAGCAACATCATAATTTTTTAATTTTTTCAGTTTTAATGCTTGTTTATAGCAATCCTTCAGGGGAGCAACGCAACCCTTCGGGGAAGCACCTCTCAGAGTGAGTCATGGCCCAAATACATCTCGGTGTAAGCGGCCAATAAAGCCAACTAAACAAACAAACAAAAAATCACTGTCCTTCGGATGAGACATTAAGCCTAGGTCCCGTCTCCTTACATGTAGGTGGACGTTAAAGATCTCACTGTCTGAGGTTGAAACTCGTCAGATAGTGAAATTTCAGCTGGCCTTTTGGTCACAGTTTGGCCTCTTTTAAAGGAATAGGGGCAGATTGGAAATGGAAGTCTTTGGCCAACTGGCCAAAGCCCATTAATCTGACCTTTAGTCCGTTAGACCAGCCTTTGTCTATACACAGATATACACGCACATTTTTAAAAGAGGATTTTGCGTGCATGGCTCTATATAGATAAGGATAATTTAAAAATAAGATGTACCGCCATTGGCTGTGTGAGCTAGCTACAAGATGTGTTTACCTGCCAACTGATGTGTTTCCTGGTGGAGTACAGCTTGTATTAGAAGTATTCTATACATTTTCCTGGTTCCTGAAACGGATCCGTTTTTCCCCTCATCCCAACAGCAACAGGATTTTGAAGGAAGGTTCGTTTAAAGGAAAGCAGTTCCGAGAGACGGGATCTACTCATGCAAAGACAGGATGAAGTCACACATGCAGGACCGGTGCGAGGTCGCCGAGAAGAGAGAGAGTCTTTTATAGTATTTAATATGTTATTATTCCGAGTTTATAGTATTTAATATATTATTATTCCGAGGGCGATCGTCTGCATGTTTAGAATGAGTGCATGCGGCCACACAGGTACGTAATACTCTATCTTAATAAAGACAGGTACCGTGAGATAAAATAGCTGAAATAAGCAATGTTATATAGTCTTGCAGCTATCACTGTCAAACAGCGGGTTCTCCTAAGTGAAATAATGAAGAAAAATATGTAATTACCAGTATTCGTAAATTTGTGGTGTTAGTTTTCGTAAATTTGTGGTGTTGCAATTCTTTCTTATAACTGGAGATATCTTGACCAAACTGTGTGGGTTATCACCCCTAAGGGTCATCTAGAAATGTGAACAATTTTGGGTCAAAATTTCAAATGGCAAGTTCACGGCGACCAGATTGATCACAATTATCACGATTTAATAATAACACAGGCCTTTCTAATTTCGTCCGTTTGCAGACCAAGAGAAGACTAATTTTGAAATTTTACCACTGGAATGACTGGCTCGATAACCGAGGCAGTCATTCCAGTGGTAATTTTTCAAAGATAGTCTTCTCTTGCTCTGTAATTACACGTACCAGATTTTCCATTTTAATTTTTCCTGTTTATATTTTAATCACATGGAAATTATCTAATTTCATTTTCCAGATTTATTCATTCAGACTGCCCTCCCCTCTACCTCGATTAAGGGTGGCCCCACCCCTTATTGCATGGATGCACACACTCTACCCCCTCCAAATCCCCCTAGGGAGTTCTGGGGACTGATTAGAAAATTATTGATTGATTAGAAAAAACCCTACAAGTTTGGAGAGACATTTGGAGTACAATTTGGGAAAGGGTTATAAGTGGTTGGTTCTCGGGTTGGTTGTTCACTTTCACATAGAAATTTGTGTATTAACATGTTTTCAGGGTTTTCATGATTCTGATGAATGTAGATCCCAGCATTTATCACTCACGTTGCAGCCGGTTTGCTTGCATCTATCTCTGACGTGGCGTTTCGCTTTGTTTTATATTTCCGACAACCTAAATGTATTAGCAGTTACCGAAACAAAACTCTTTTTGAAAATTTACCACTAAACTGACTGGCGCGGTAACCGAACCAGTCATTCCATCGAAAATTTTCAAAAATAAATTTCTCTCGAACTGTAAATGAACATATGAGAGTGTGCATACAACAGTGGCTTGAATTGCCAAAAAGTTTCCATTATATGACAACTTTCGCAATCAACCTATTGTTTCAAATAGCAACAGGTTTTAACTCTAAGTTTTTGCCCAGGATATTTCTTTTACAAACACTAGATTTTCAGTTCTCTAGTTTTCCTGTTTCTTGTTTATTTAATCACATGGAAATTATCTAAATTTAATTAATTTTATTTGATATCATTGACTATGATTTTCATCTCTTAATATTTTTATTTCATAATTCTCACCTGAGTTCATTTTATAGATTTAATTATACAGACTGCCCTCCACCCCCTATCAAGGGTGTCCACCCCATCCCCACCTCATTTGGCATGGATGCACACTCGCCATACCATCCAATCCCTCTTCCATCCAAACCCCCTTGGGTGAGATCAGAAAATTTTGAAAAACTTCAACCCTGGAGAGAGCATTTAGCTTGCAATTGGGTGGGTGTGTGAGGGTGTATGGGGTGGGTCCCTGGGTTAATACTCTAAATAATTAGGCGGTCATGGGATCCTCCCCCGGGAAAATTCTGATAATTTTACTCTGAAAGGCCATTTCAGACAATATTTCTAATAAATGGTCTTAATAATGTGGGGTGGGGCACTGGTGGGGTAGCTGGATGCTTGGTTCCAACACCCATGTTTGCAGGGGCCATGGTTTTAGGGGTTTCTTGTGGGAGGCCTTGGGGACATGGTGGTGGCGGCGGAATTGATTTTCCCCCTGATTTGATGAGGATGCAAACCTAATCTCTGACCCCCACTGTGGAAGCCACTGAGTCCCCATTCTACCGCCATGTGAAGTAAAGGGATCCCCCTCCCACCCACTCTTACACTGCATCCAACACTTACACCCGCCAATAACAGTTCATTAGGCAGCAACAGGCACCGCATACACCCCTAGCAACATCATAATTTTTTACTTTTTCAGTTTTAATGCTTGTTTATAGCAACCCTTCGGGGGAGCATCGCAACCCTTCGGGGAAGCACCTCTCAGAGTGAGTCATGGCCCAAATACATCTCGGTGTAAGCGGCCAAGAAAACCAACTAAAGAAACAAACAAACAAACGAACTCATTAGTCTGACTGGTAGTGATGGGGTGGGTAGTCATCCCACAGCTAACTACATAGAGCACGTCTCAGACAATCTACACCAACGTATTCAAATCGCACATGAGCTCCACTTTGTCACTGCTTACAATACGTTACCCATACTCAATTGGCCGGGAGCTAATAAACTAAATTCAAGAGTCAGGTCACCCAATCACCAAATAAAAGGGAGCCTATACGAGTACAGGGGCGGTTTCGGACACTTACGGTATGTAGTACGAATGGTCTGTCTGATATCTCGCCGGACCTGCCGGACCACGTTGATCAGTGGAGACCAAATGAAGCACGTTTCTAGGTGCAATATGTTTGGCAGTTTTCATCACTGCTTGGAGACATTGCCCTCCACGCTGTCAATGAGCTAGACAGCATGGCTCGTCTTGTGCCGTAAATCTATCACCAGCCTTTCCAACAATGGAGGCAATTTTCATTAGTACCAATTATGGGTACGCCCACAGAGCTGCAAATTAGACTGGTTATTATGTCCATAAGTGTCTATGACTTTGATGCGCCCATGTCACCGAATATATCACTGCTACTGGCAATATCGCACACAGATGCCGACACATGCTTGAATTGTGACCACTGTTGTTTATGTCGCCCACAGACGCCCACCCGCGCTGATGACTAACAGGCGCTTCGCCCACAGATGCCTACTTGCAATGATGACTAACAGGCGCCCACACCAACTTCGTCAACAGATTCATGGGTGTGCTGATGACCCACGGGTGCCAAATAATCATTTGTGCTATAAGAACGGACTTGCGCTGATGACTAATAGGCACTTATCTTTAATGTAACGTAGTTATTTCATTTTCATATTATCGCTGATTATAAGTAGGCGCCGTAGGTCAGTCTGACCTTATTATATTGTACATTGTATAGATACGGCGAGCGCCGTTTTAGTATTTTCACTGTCTATTTTCATTATTGTTACTTTTTCTAGTTACGCTAAACAGTTACATAATTTCACTAGAGTCGTCTCTCACACCCAACGAGCCTGGGATACCGCGACTAATCCTAACTAGTGCTAAGCCCAGTATTTTGTTAGGATAGAGTAGCTAGGGACAGCTGCTCAAATGAAGGAGAGCTGTTTTATTGTAAAGCCTGTGCTGCTTTGTTGCACACGCATGCCGGACTTACATAATTGGCCATCAACTTAAGTCCACCTAAATTACTTTTTGGAGCAGCTGTCTCGTCTAACACCTCTGGTCATCGGGCCCACCTAATTGCCTGGTAGACCCTCTGCCGGTTTGGTTAGCGTCGACCCATGAAATTGCCCCCATACCCGCGTGATACCTAGTAGCTTTAAGCCATAAGTAGGATTCACTGCGCAAACATAATTATAGTAGGTACGTCCTAGCAGTGGGCCTCATGGGTAATTTACAGAAACCTAAATGCAGTTAAACGTTAGCTCCATGGAGCGAATCTCATATGGTTCATTCTCGCCATACTGGAGACGACTGAGAACGCGGTTCGCAGACTAATTCAATGGTGACTGGGAGACACCCAATATGCTCTCCACGCCTTCCAGGAAGGTCGCCAATGTCTGCTACCCGCGTCCTCAGCCATCGCTGCAGCTAGATGCGTCGCTTTCTTATGTTTTTGTGTGTTATCTGTCCATGTTATTTTATATGTGATTGTGCTGACACATGGAGTGGGAGCAGCTCACCGGCTTCCTGGACCCATCGGCCGACAACATTGTGTGCGCCATCGGCGTGAGTGAGGAGTCCAATGGGTACGTGCCAAGAAAGACTACCCGGAGTATTCCGCCAGGAAGACAACCTGTTCTAAATTTAAGTAGTTGATAGGCCGTTTGAGGCAATAAACCCTTATGTGTCTGGACGAAATAATTAAAGGTTGACTTAGCTCCACTGGAAGGGCCGCCAAAATAAAGCGGCGACGACTAAATCAGTATCTAGCATAAGAGGTGATAGGGTTGGTTTATGTTGAAACTGGCACTAAGGTTCCACGTAATACAGCACGCATCCCTTAAAGTTATATAACACTATGATAATATAATATAAGATACATTACGCACTAGTCTGAATGAGGAGTACAGCTTCGGCCATGCTCCATCCTCTGCTTCAGCGTTATACGCATTTACCTGTGATGGAGGCCTGCGAGTGGCATTTTCCTCTCGCAAAACCAACTTGTTGGCCCGCCTGAGGCGTTAGCTTATATTAGGTTAATTAGCCTCGTCAGGGCGCCTCCCATGCAAAGGTACCTATTGTATAATCAAGGATAGGATAGGTATCTTCGGCGAGATATAATTACAGTCAGTTCTTTACGTCTCATTTATAATATACTTAGTTGACGATCTAATATTGTCATCAGTAATAACTTTCCATAAGCCGGTCCTCGAATCGCTGGCACTCTGTGTTTTTAAGTAACACTCTTTGTAAAGTAACACCATGCAGTATCACACCAGTTGCATCAACAGTCGAGATGATATGGTGGTGTTCACAGTAGGTGTTAATGGTCGCCCGGCCCCACGGGAACGATGTCATTCCGCCGACCCTGCGGGTCGGATTTTGTGGTCGCTGGTACCGCGCTCATCCCTCCCTTGATCAAACCTGTGGCTAGCTGACCAGCATCGTCGGGCCAGCGGTGAAGCGCTGGATACTGAGGATCTCGACGGACGACGGGGTGCCGGAGCTGCACACGCTCGTGTTGGGATCGGCCAATTCCCGAACGGCCTAACGATCAATTTACACTAGCCCATACAGGTAAGCTATTGAATACTTTGAAACTAATTTGACTAGGCGCTGTTGCTGCCAATGACAGCAACAGCGCCTAGTCAAATAAGTTTCAAAATATTCAACAGTGTTTATCAAATAATAAAGACATACAATTCGTACAACAACGCCTAGTCTGTCTTCAATTATGCGTTCGTGACGTACTTATCTACGCCATTCGTGACGTCATTGATCATGACGTCATCCTGCACGTCACGTAGTTTATTATGACGTCATTTGATGGATAGATAAACTTGAAAGTTCTATTGATTTCCAGTCTTATTGAAGCCTCAATGTTTTGATAGAATTCTCGATGATAGCATACGTCCCGCCCACACAATGGTGGCGTCAACTGCGTCCTCTTTCAAAGATGCCCAGCAAATTTCCAGTAAATCTGTCAATATGATCTGAGACATGAGAAACGTGCAAATTTGACAAAATAATCTGATTCATCAGGCCAGTCTGCTCTTTCAAACGTTATGTAATTTTGGTACAGGATCTGGTTACGGAGTATACACATTAGTTTCCTTTGTTGATCATCATTTCGCCGGTCGGGGATCTAACCACCATCCGGCAATTCCGCATAGCATCAGCAAGTCAGACATCTTTCCACTGGACCACCGCGCCAAAATTAAATCTTGGTTTAGCGGACCAGTTTTCACATGTCGGATATACTGATCCACTGGCGAATTCATATGAAACTGCCATTTGGATGCACAGCGTATGGTGTGTACGCTATGCCCTCACCTGGTATCCATCACGGCACTAGTAGTAGTAGTAGTAGTAGTAGTAGTAGTAGTAGTAGTAGTAGTAGTAGTAGTAGTAGTAGTAGTAGTTGCAGCAGCAGCAGTAGCAGTAGTAGTAGCAGCAGCAGCATCAGCCGCAACCGCAGAAGCAGTAGAATTTGGCATTCTATGGAGCATTTTCATTGGTCAAGAGGATCGTCTATTAGTAATGGAAATTCGATCCTCTTGACCAATTAAAATACTCCATTTGAATTTGAATGGGTGATATGGCGGGAATACCCATATATGGTCATTTCCCCGAGAATGTACATCCAGGAGCTTACCCGGAGAGATGTATTCATATTAAACAGATTGTTCCACCTATATTTATTAGTGGTGGTTCATCCAGGATTTAGTCGCCTCATGTCAATATAAGTGGATTATTTCTAACTTTGTCATACTGCAATTATTCATCTGATATATTAACAATCTAACATTTCCTACGCATGGAATCGTGGCAAATGGCAGCGAATTATAGCAATAACACAGACGCGCGAAGCTATGTTTATACATTACCGAGTTTCTTCAGTCATGAGTTGCCGATTTGCATAGGCAGTGTAGGCTGTGTGTTCAACACTATACTGATATATTATTTTCTAAAGACGCGCAAGTATCGCTCTCCCACTTTTATGATGTTAACAAGCCTAGCTTTCACGGATCTACTTTCCTGTAGCGCAACTATATTATACTCAGCTTTTATTTTCCCAATAATGTCATTTCCCAATACTCCTGGTAGCTGTGCAGTCGTCACGTTTATCGGTGGTCTCGGTATATACTCCAGTGATTAGCATTTAGTGTTCTTTGCGGCTGTCCGTTTTTATCAGTTGACTTGGCCACTTGCCGCCCGTGCCAAAATCACTTCAGGATTCGTTCTTAAGTTCTGTCTCGGTATTTGGACCGTTACCGTAATTCTTCTGACTGCAGTTTGTTCCTTCTTCGCCGGGGTGACAGGTTTACACAATGGTGTTATGGTGACAATGTGTACCTTCGTAGGTGATAGTTCAATAAAAGATCTGTGTATTCTAATCATTGCGACAGTTCTTCCATGCACAGCCATCCTTCTCCTGCACGCGGGGAAACATATTGCCGTCACGTGGAAACAGGAGAAATCACTTGAGTGGCAACAGGAGAGGAGAAACACAGACTCTCGCGTTATTACCATTGTGATCGTACTCTTCTTTATTGCCTGGTTTCCGGCTTTGACTTATAATATGCTAATGCACGGGAAAGTTGAGAATTATAAGAATCTAAGGGATACTATTTTTACAGCGTTGTTTTTCTTCATGTTCTACAACAGTACTATAAATCCACTTCTGTACGTGTTCTGCTTAAAGTCAATTCGTGATGACATTATTAAAACATTTTGTCCACAACAAGTTCTAAAGAGGTCAAGCTGATATTCTTTTAAAGGATAACTATACGCTCTAATAGGCCACTCATAAACCATGTTTGGGATTTTAAGCTTTTTATCATCCCGTCAAAGAAAGATATTCACGTTTTAGTAGCTAAATGTTGGTAGATTTCTACAGCTTAAGCTGGTTGCCATGGTTGCCATTATATACATTTCATGATCAACCAATCAGAAAAAAGCTTGTCGTGTCTTCCTCGGTATATGCGCTCAGTCATAGAGGTGCCAACTATAGCTTTACAATGTGGTATAAAAGCAACTCTACAGATAAACTGTTGAATATTTTGAAACTAATTTGACTGAAGGTTCTTGCTGACATAGGCAGCAACAACTTCCAGTCAAATTAGTTTCAAAATATTCAACAAGATGTTTATTACATAATAAAGATTGTAATGCATTGGCACATGCTAGAGGAGACAAAATGGTGGCGATCACTGTTCAACATTTAAGCGATATTACAAAGCAGATAATTGTGATACAGATATGGGAATATGACAGGATATGTATGATATGATATCTATAAACCATAATCTATCGGTGCAATACAGTCGTATAGGGACGCGCTGTATGCTATTGTTCTCCTGTCAAAAATGATTGATGGGTATCAGTCACGAGGTCAAGTGCAATTGTTGGAAAACAATAGTGCACAGCCGGTCCCCTCCGGGCAAAAATGATTGATGGGTACAAGAGGTCAAGTGCAATTTGCTATGATCAAGGGCCAGCCTAGACACGTCGCTATTGTTCTCCTTTCAAAATGATTGATGGGTATAGGTCACGAGGTCAAGCGCAATTGTTGGAGAAAAATAGCGACGCATCCAGCCGGTCCCCCTCCAGTCAAAAATGATTGATGGGTTTAGGTAACGTGGTCAAATGCATTTCGCTATGTTTTAAATGAGCGGGTGAGTGCTATAATTCATGCAGGTGGCCGCTGAATGATTGGTGTGTATATGTCAGGAGGTCAATTGCAATTGTTCAGTTGTCCGAATGATTGATGTGTATCTGTCAGGTTGTGACGAGTTGATCAATACGAGAACAATGGTCGACAGCACGTACCTAGTGTAACACTATTGGTGTAGGCTGTGCGTTATTGTTTTGGTGTCGAACAATGCTCATCATCGTTGATGAATAATGACGTCCCATGCACGCTTGTCGTGTTTAACGTATTAATTAGGTGGGCGGCGCACCCCCTCGTGGTTGAAGTGTATTAAAAAGTAAAATATTTTGAAACTAAGCATAATTGTGGCTTCCTATGTCATTGAACCAGACTTTTGAATAACGATGCAGGCGTAATTCGAGTGTTAATGAATCCGTCAATAGCATTCATCACATGCTATTGAACGTTTTATCTTGTCGCAACATTTTTTGAAAATTTAATAATTAAATGACTGCAACTTTAAAGACATATATCTCCTTAAATACGATAGATACATGAGTATTATCTATATAATAGTATACATACAACATCGATATGTTCACCTATATATTACTCGTGTAACACTGTACTTCGCTCTGATTTTTTGAAAATTAAATGACTGGGAACACTTTTGTTCATGCAGGTGGTCGCTGGACGCTATTGTTCATACAGGTGACCGCTATTATTCATACATGGGCGCTGTACGCTATTGTTCATATGTGACCACTGTGCGCTATTTCTCATGCAGGTGGTCACCATTGTTCATGCGGATAAACGCTATTCTTCAAAAAGTGCAAGATAAAACGTTCAATAGCATATGATGAACGCTATTGACGATTCAGTAGCACTCGAATCACTCCTGCATCGTTCATGCTATTATTCAAATGTCTGATTCAATGACATAGGAAGCCACAATTATGCTTAGTTTCAAAGTATTCTACTTTTTAGTACACTTCAACCACGAGGGGGTGCGCCGCCCACCTAATTAATACATTAAACATAATACGGGTGCACGGGACATCATTATTCATCAGCGGTGATGGACATTGTTCGACAACAAAACAATAACGCAGAGCCTACACCAATAGTGTTACACTAGGTGCGCATTGTCAGCCATTGTTCCCATATTGATCAAGTCGTCACAACCTGAGAGACACACATCAATCGTTGGGACAACTGAACAATTGCACTTGACCTCCTGACATATACACTCCAATCATTTAGCAGCCACTTGCATGAACAATAGCGCTCTAGAACATCTATTCAGAATTTTGATTCATCAACTTTTTGCGCTAAAATCTGAGATTTTATGAAAAATGTACTAGAAATTGTCAAATTGCTACTTCTCCTTAGCTGCTTGACATATTTCAGCCAAATTTCACTAATGGATTCTATGGTGGTAGGCTCATATCTATTTAAATGCAAATTGTTCAAATGCTAATGATCCAAGTGAACGCCACAGGCCCTTGGTCCTCTTGTTTTTTCTAAATATGTAAATGTCTATGGGGCACCATTATGGAATTTATTGACTATTTTTAAATGTTTATAAATCATGTATACACCTTTATAAATCATTTATAAGCCTTTATAAATTGACTATTTTTAGGACCGTATCACTCAGTCGAATTTTAAAGGGTTATAAATGATTTGTAAAGGTTTGTAAATGATTTATAATTGTTTATAAATAATTTATAGACCAATCATTTTTGGCTTTATAAATCAAACCGATTTTAAAGCTTTATAATTGATTTTTAAAGCTTTGAAAATTTCATTTATAAAGGTTTATAAATCATTTATAAACCTTTAAAAATGGCTAATAAATTCCGCAACGCCTCCTTATAAATACTGGCATGCCTTTCTAGGTATAAACAATCGTAAAATCGTTGTTCCATGTTGTTAAACGTTCATTAGCTTATCCATTCTAATAGGATAGCGGATTTGGTCAAACATGGGGGAAAATTCCAATGTTTTTAAATCCTGCAGACTCTTGCTCACCAATGGCTAGAGTATTAGAGGAAAAAAAGTCGCAGCTGATAACCCTTGGGGTTACTACGCAGTAGATGAAACCAAATTTAGATTTCTCCCAGTTATTTTATGATTACATTGCTGAAATCTGGTCCAAATCTTGGAAATATTGTTTACATTTGCAACGAATGAATTTCAGGACACTTTCTGGTGCAGTGTAGCTCACGGGGGTATGCGTTGGTCCATCCTGCTGCTCTGCTGCGTTACACTGCATGTACAGGATGCGCAGGAGGGCTGGTTAGCTGCGGTTATCGGGGTTACGGATCCTGTATCATGAATCTCCGAAAAGTACAAAGATTGACTTCTAGAGCCAGTGGAATGATAACGTTCCAGTGGAGCCATACGACTATTGCCCCTGAGATTAGACCTCACTGTCACGTCCCAACTATTAGTGTCACCGGTATGACGGTCCATATCTCAATTTAGGCGCCTAGACATGATAATTAAAAATATACTATACAAACAATGGTACTCGTTTGTTAGCACGAGATAGAAAATATACAGTACATAGAACTTAGTTGGTGTCTTGTTAACCTGGATTCATTCAGAGGCACCTCACTGATCCTTATATATCTGTCAACCTAGTGAAATTATAATTAATGTGATGCATGCTGTATTACGTGAAGATGGGGTGGATGATTTCTATAGAATTCAACACCGTCATCTTCTGTAAGTCCAAGATACTGTATTGGTAGTTGCCGCTCTTATTTATGCGGTCTTTCTGCTGAATATGAAACTACCAGTTACTAGATTTATATCCAAGCCTTGGCTGCAAGTTGCAGGAATTTCTACTTATCTTTGATACATGAGCCTGACTGGCGAAGATGCTCAGTTTCCCTAAGGTCACCTTCCGGAGAATCTTCCTCAGAAAGGCAGCGAGTGGACATGTTACAGAGTGTCAGCTTCAGAATCACATAACGATCCAGTTACATATCACACCGCAACCATATACAACATCACTAGGACAAGTCAATATTGCACAAGCAATTTGAAAAGCGCATACAAGTTTATTGCGGGTATTGAGAGGCAGATATCCATCTCTAGTGACCTTCCCGTGAGGACGTGGTGGGTTCCAAGACCGCATCCGGTCACGGTATGGAGTTAGATTGAGATCTGCATCCTATCCGTCACCTGGTGTTCGGGGCCGGACCATCTAAGATCCGGCTCCGGGACTAATGTTTTCCTGTCATAAGGGTTAAGTTTCAGGATGCCCAGAGATGCCCTGCTGGCCGGTAAAAATAAATATATACACACAGAGGTGTAAGCGAAATCGACACTTTGACCTGCACCGCTTGGAAACCCCAATAGTTTCCCAAGTTGGATTATGCCAATGTGGTGATGGGAGTTCCAGACAATTAATAAGCCTTGCAGTTGGAGGAGCATAGGAAGAGACAATTAATCAATATAATAAGAGGCCCTAAGGTAACCGGCCAGTTTTACACAATCTAGCCGTGTGCAGTGTTACATATCCACCACATCCAGAAAAACGAGGCTTACACAAATGTCTCCTAAGGAACGGTTGTCCCTAACTACTTTTAAACCTATCCCATCGAACTAGAATAGCCAGTTTTAGTCAATCACATGTCAGGGTCGCGCACTGAGAACCTGAACAGTGATCTCAGTGTAAAATTGATGCTGGGTGAAAAGTGATGTGGATTTATTGTTGCAGTATACTATAGCCTAGCGTACTGCAGTCCTAGTATTTATGTAAAATAAACAAAACAAGTAACTAGGATGGCTGCTGCCATATATAACTAACTATCACAGTATTGACAATAAATCAGGTCATAGGACCTTGCGGTGCTCGTTAGTCATAAGTACAAAAATAAGGATAATATATACATTAAAGATATAAATTATACAATGCTGTCTCAGACGACCGATTGGTACCTATTAGTCATCAGTACCTGTAAAGAAACTAATGAATACAATAATACAAAGATATAGCTAAATGAGTACCTATTAGTAATCAGTACGGAAAATGTTCATAAATCAGTGTAAATGCTGTGTCACAGGTGAGGAACGCAAGATGGCACGATTCTGGAGTTGCTGGAAAATCTCCGCAGGTGAACTGCTGATGCGGTCACCCTCAAAGACGGTGAGGAAGAATGACTAGTTGTGGATGTCCACTAGAGAGTCATAATAGCTTATACAAATAATCTAAACAGATTAATAAAGTTCCATACTGTATCAGAAGGTTGAAAGCTGCCTGTAACATGAAGGGCTACAATTGAAAGTTATAATTATAAAATGCATGTTGTACATTCCTGGGTACACCATACATAGTACACCGCATATCTCTTGGGCATACCAGACAAAGTCCCATCAGACCGCTGCCTAAAAGTTAATCAACACACGACGTGCTACGCAGAAGTTTGATCACCACTTTTCAGCATGGTTTGGCAGGTGTGACGAGTTGTTCACCAAGATTCACCACTCGTTCTATATACTGGAGAAGTTACATCGGGGCCACGAGGCCCATCCGCAGGAAGGCCCCTTTACAGGTCGGATATGTGGAACATTTCTTCCATTCAATTAGTTGCCCATGGATGGTCATACAAGGGCTTACAAAAACTGGATGCGGATGTTCGATTGCAGGCCAGAGAATAAGAACTGAAATCCGAGAGCCACTGCTGTGGTTATAGGGTAACCACAGTCAGTAAGCAGTTGCCCATGTCTTGCACTGCTCTGGCCACACAACCTGCCACTTGTTCTCTCTCGACGAAGTGGGTCTCGATTCTTGGTTTTGCGCTCCTTTTATACTACTTGTTATATCATAGGCAGGACGCCCAGCCAAACAGTGGGCGAACTGTGGCCAATCAGCGTGCAGATAGGAAAGGTGAGGACGCTATCACGTGATAGACATCTTCGCCTTTCATGTATTACATACACGTGTTTACGACGAAAATAGTTTCAACGAGCTAAATTAGGATAACTCGGCCATTTCTGGTCCGATTTTAAAAAGGTAAACAGTTTTAGAATCTTCCTCTCATTCCGCTCATGATAGGTACCAAGGACTCCGAGAATAGTTAATGAAATTACGTGCACCAACCAGGTACACTTTAGTATGCATTCTCTCCCTACGCTGACACATGTTGTCAGGGAAGCTCCGACACGCGCATGCACGCTATGTGATCTCATGGACTTAGACCTTTCTCATATGGCTTTATACACGTGTACTATCATACTCAGGAAGGTGTGCTTGGAACGTACCCGGAGCGGTTGGCCTGTACCCAGCTGAGCTGGGATGGTCTGTACCCATCCGGCCAATCCGCGCTACACCAGCATCTAAATCAGTCATCACTGGGCGCATACCATCTTTCTCCAGCTTCCAGCCCCACTCGTAAGGATTGAGACACGTGTTCTTGAGTTCAATTGCTTAATTTGCAGGTGGACTCGAAGGCTGTGATAATATGCTGCTCTCTCAGCTGGGAGTAACCTCTCAGGCTCAATTTTATTGCAACGTGCAACCATTGCCTGATACCATGTATGTGTGCGTGCGTGCGTGTGTGCGTGCGTGCTTTGTGTGTGTCTTAAAGAGGTTAATGTTTCATGATCTTTTCCACCATAAAGTCTGCAGAAGATAGACATACCTACAGCACGAACATCATTGGCAGTTGTCTCATCAATAAATGCACGGGATAGATGCTGCAACCTATTACATTTAGGCAATGCCTTCATTGTCCAAATGGAGATGAAGTTGTATCACAACCACTCCACGCATGTATAAACAGTATATTATTATGTAAAACTGGATCCCTTACTTGATGAGTTTCCCGAATGCTGCACACTTCAACGCATTTATTCGATGTACTTACATATTTCTTTTTCATCAAGAGTGTGTCACCCATTTCACTTCCCAGTGATGGATCAACATAATGAAGATATCCGTATCTTCTGCAACAATGCTTACTGACTGATCATTCTGCGAAATGTTTAGAGCAGTCGATACAATTAAAGTGTCTGCATCACAATCACCGCGTTTAATTATATATCCTTTAGATTGCAAAAAGCAAGCAAGGATTTCTAAGAACTGTGTCTTATTTCTCACATTTGAGGGAAAGCCTGCTGATTCTTGTGACATCTGGACTTATCACTGAGTGTGATATCTGCCGATCGTGTTCCAGACCTCCTCAAATGCTCATGATCCATTGTGGATGGCCCTTTGTACCCATCAAAACAACGCAACACATCCCAAACTCATTTCCAAAATATGATTCTTACTGTTCTGCAACTTCTTGATGTGTGGAATTTTTTTCATCTAAGACGATGCAGGAGCCATGCACCATCTATAGCTGGCATACTGTCTTTGGTAATAATATTAGCTTAGTTACTTAGGTTGGTAAGATCCTTTTAATCTCTCTAGCTAATTCTGCCTTATCTGGTTTTCGTATGAAGTAATCTTTGAAGACGTAGGTACCGCTGACAGCTCATACTTGAAATAAGATTTCACGTCCTCAGACTCCCGGTTTGCCAATGCCGTACAGCGAATAAAACACTGGGATGAATTTGGATGAGTTTCTTCCCGACATTGATACGTGGCTGGAGATCATCCAATGTCCGCACTTGTTCCAATTTTTAATGTGTGCACTGCTAAATGCCACACCGTCAAGTGATTGTTGAATCTTCATACCGATTTGTTCCGCTTAGTCGCAGGTGTTTCCATCCTCATTGGTTGCTGTTAGGCCAGTGAACAGTGATCTCAATGCAGAGACTTCATCATTGAAAGGGTTGTGCCATTCAAACCAATCCCATATTTTCTCCATGCCTGTCGAATCTCGCTTACACCTCGATGTTCCTAGTTCTGTGTGCTGTTCACTTGTATCATGGTGGCAGTTTGATAGACTTGTCACCGGGTCATGAATAGCTGCACAATGATGCATGCTATAAATCCATTGATGTATTATAGTCTCTGTTATGCCACGACCATTGGGCAAACTTCCTCGAGCTTTCATAGTCGCATGAGAATTTGCTCTATGCGTAAATCAGTCCATGAACCAGACCAGTATTTTTCACTTCGGTGCACTGCATGGTAGCCTTCAGAAAAGTTCTGGTACACCCATGCATGTTGGGTTGGGAGGTCCCTCATCATTTGCAAGTACAGTCTAGCATTTTTGGCATAATATATATGACCAGGGGCAGCAAAAAGATTCAGCAGTTTTCCAATAGCTATGAGGTGTCCTTCCCAATCACACACTCTCTCACACCTCAGACTGCATAAAAGCTTTGACTATGTTGATATAATAGAGATATAAAATCCAATACGTGGCAGTACATGACTCATTTTTCAAGTTTATCTTCCGCTTAGCAATACATTGATCTAAAACTGACAGGTCTTCAGAATCAAGAATATCGTTGAGTGGTATAGCATCTTCAGTAACACGATCAACCAACTCTTTTAGTGTGTTTACTTGATCTGTGGTTAATCTACCCGTGTTTTTGGGAAGATTTAGAATCGGAGAGTTCAGACTCTGCACATAATATACCTGAGACCAGCTTAGTCATAAACGCCTTTCAACCAGAAAATGTTCATGTAAACTTCTGGCAATTGATTTACCTGTCAAAATAAGTGAAATAGTATTTGGTCCATAGGTATCTCCCATGGTTTCTTCAAGACCAGACCCTTTCGTCACATTACCGACACTGCCACATGTGCTCATAAGAAGACGAAATCCACCAAGTCGACAAACTATCCTGTTTAGACTTTTTGACTCGATAATTGCTACTGCTTTCTGCCGAGGTGGCTGGTCAAATGTAATACAAGCACTGGGTTGCATCAATTGGCAGGATTGTTATTGAATGTACAAAAGTGTAGAGTACAGGCAAGTCTCGTCATTTGGACTATGGTCTATGAAAGGAAGAATAAGCACTTGCCATTTCTCGATGCTGTCATCAAGTGATCTGAAGAAGTATTGCATGAATCCAGAGAAGTTAGGTGTCGGTGTATTTGGTTTGCTGAAGAGGCAAGCTGATTGCCATATAAGATTGGCATACTATGCTACTGGTGGTATTTTATACAGTGGCTGATTTTCCTCAATTGCTTTGAAGTTTAGAGAGGAAATGCCTGATACAGCCGACCCTGTGTATTCAACTATGGGTATGCCTGCATAAGTTCAGAAACTGTCAATCTTGCTGTGCGTCTAACATGTTGGTCAAAGTTTGCTGGATGACCTTTCACAGCCGACACTGCTATAGTACCCATACCACGAAACTGATTAAAGCCATCGATTGTCCTGACATCATGGTCTGCATTATCAGATGCCCATTGTGTGATTTCTGCATCAGCATTTGGTAGTAATGTACCAAGAGTTTCCTCTTGCAAAATCGAATGCTTAAACAAAGTGGCATCATCATACGATGCCGAAAAAGCTAATCTGAATATCATTAATATCTTTAATATCATGACCACTCGGGCAGTTTTCCTTTGAGTATTTTTGCTCACGTGTTTCCTCCTTTAATAGTTTCGCACACGTAACAATTATTCTTTCAGCTTCTTGTGCAGCATCATCTATTTTTTTAGAGTGCCATGTCTCGTGTACTATATAACGTTCCATCTTCTGGAAACACAGTACATCCTCCCAAACTCCTTTCATTCATGACCAAAATATGCGATTGCCATAATGCTCATGGAGTTTATCTCTGAGGCTCTTAATCTTTCTGCCACATTTGCTAAATCTTCCATTTTCTCATAAATGTCAGCAACAGTCAGTGTTTCAGTCTCACCCACCTCGTCGAGCCAGTGGCAAACAGCCTCAAACAAACCCTGCTTCACTAAATCAGTTGGCCGACTGGCTGTCACATTCTTAGTATATGCAAAGCAAAGGAAATCTCTATAACATTTGCTATGCTATTGTGCTTCCACTGCTACTAAGTCAATGCAGTCATTTACTCTTGTCATAACATCATATGCCCATGGGTCATCACGATTGTTGCACTGCTGTAAAACTGATTCTCTGAATCCAAGTTTCGTAACCTGTGACACCGGGTCTCTTGTTGGATGTATCAAGCCAATGAGCGCTTCTTTTCAACATAGAAAACAATCAGCTGCCCAGTCAAATGGTTCAGTACTTGATTGTAAGCTTTTAGATGTTGATCCACCACGATCATCATCATAAAGTCTAGTTCTTCGCAGGTCAGTACATTCAGCCATACACTGCCCCATTTTATGTCCATAAATATTTCCATTGGGGACGTTAGTAACTTTCCCAATAGGTAGTCATGTAAGCCATCATCTCCCCGAAGACGACTTATACACAAGAGTGTCTCAAGTCCTATTTTGTAAACTCATTGCTTATCGTCATCCAAAGGGTTGCGACAGACAACGCAATTTCTCTCAGATAAAATATTTGGTAATGGGATAGCCGCATTTTCGTTTGGGTCATTCATTTTGTTTGTGTGTTTGTCAATAACCACTGAATAAAATCAGTAATATCATGTGTTAAATTCATGTGTTTATGTTGAAAAATTATACCAACTAATTCTGTTTCGAGAAATACAATGTAAAAGCAAAAAATAGTTTTTAATTTACTTTCTTGAGCATTTTCTAAAATTACACCAGTTCATTTATTCTCTTAAATTACCATATTCCGACGTGAGGATTGGTCTGAGCTTAATCATTAGCAAACCATGGCATATCCTGGTGAATATTATTTACAAATTGGTAGAGAAAACAGACTTATTGCAATTGGAGGGTTGACATTTAGCAAAATAATGCAACCGTTGTGTAATCTTCAGTTAGAACATCATATCTTTAAGACCTGTGCCAATTTTCAGCTATGTAAGCCTACAACAAGTGGCGGAAATCTGAGTTTACTTTCGTCTATCATATAATTATTGTTTGCAAGAATGCAAAAGGTAGATAAAATTCAAAATGCCGCCACAAATTTTCCCAAAAGTATATCGCTTGCTACTTTTTTTCTATAATACTAGAGATATTGGGGATTATAAATCCGCAGGTTTTGATAACATTGAAATTTCTCCCCAAGTCGATCAAAAACTGGTTCATCCTGCTAACTTATAAAGTTCGCATGTGTTCAAAGCCAGAAGAAATTACTAAAAAAATATGTATAACTTAATTGCAATAATGGCATGGTAGAATATAAAACGTAACTTAAGTAATCTTTACAACTTCCTGGTACTTTGGCATACGCATAGTATGGAGGGATGCGATCTGCCACTCAACTATCTGACATCATAATCAATCACGGCACTCGTTAGCTAACGCCACAATAATAATGACGTATCCACCTCCATCATAAACTTTGAAATGTCCGTCAAGTGTCCGAAGTGTCGTTGATGGATTTACAATTCATTAAACAGTCTGTTGATTATTTTTAGCCAATTTCACTAGGGGATGCTGCTGTCATACCCAGCAACAGCCTCACAGTGAAATCAGTTTCAAAGTATTCAACAGCTTTTCCTGTAAAGCTACTTTGAAATTGGTATTATGCTAATTCAGGGTTCACAGTATATGAATTGATTCCATCGCATGTACAGAGTGGGCGGAGCTTAGCTTAAAATGGGCGGGCATAGCTATAAATGGATTCCTCCAAACAAACACTGACGAACAGATTACATTGTTATATTACATTTATACACTTTGCAATGGAGGATTCCAGTTTCTCAGTCAATCATACGATTTCATAATCAGCAACATGACGTGTATACTGACGTCTTAATCACTTACTTCATGAATGACGTAACTAAGTTCGTTACAAACGCTTAATTTGTGATGGACTAAGCGTTGTTGTACGAAGTGTATGTCTTTTTTATTTAATACACATTCTGTTGACTATTTTGAAACTAATTTGACTGGCCGGTGTTGCTGCTATCTGCAGCGACAGCACCTAGTCAAATTAGTTTCGAAATATTCAACACCTTATCTGTATAGTTTTCTGGAAATTGATAGTCAGGTAGTTGAGGGATCTATCGATCCCAACAAGGGCGAAGTGTGAGTGGAGCTTAGATAAAGATGGGAGGGGCATAGTTAAAATTGGATTCCTCCATTACACT
Organism: Chaetoderma sp. LZ-2023a; assembly: GCA_034401795.1. Classification (NCBI taxonomy): domain Eukaryota; kingdom Metazoa; phylum Mollusca; class Caudofoveata; order Chaetodermatida; family Chaetodermatidae; genus Chaetoderma; species Chaetoderma sp. LZ-2023a. The sequence continues at coordinate 23,546 of JAVVLW010003632.1, forward strand.
GCGTTACTTCTCTTTTCCTGCTTTTATTTTTCTCGTTAGCTCACCTGGGTGATCTTATGCAATCGCAATTTGTCTGACTCTCTGAGAATGGAGCAAGGGCCATAACTCAGCTATTTGAAGGCTTGACTACATCATACTCATATCCCTAAAAGATATTGCCTAATGGAACACATCTAAATTTTGTTTTAATCCATTAACCAATGGCGAAACGTGCCACAAGTGTTGTGGAAGGTGACAGACAAGTTTCAAAGTATCAGTTTGAGTCAGGTAGTTGAGGGATCTATCGATCCCAACAAGGGCGAAGTGTGAGTGGAGCTTAGATAAAGATGGGAGGGGCATAGTTAAAATTGGATTCCTCCATTACACTGCGTTACTTCTCTTTTCCTGCTTTTATTTTTCTCGTTAGCTCACCTGGGTGATCTTATGCAATCGCAATTTGTCTGATACTTTGAAACTTGTCTGTCATCTTCCACAACACTTGTGGCACGTTTCGCCATTGGTTAATGGATTAAAACAAAATTTAGATGTGTTCCATTAGGCAAAATCTTTTAGGGATATGAGTATGATGTAGTCAAGCCTTTTAACAGAAAATTATTCAGGATAACGAGTAAAATAATCTGTCACGACCATAATATACCTATTACCATTATCAGAAGTGGGGAGACCACCCAGTATATCGATTGTTATTCTTTCCATGGGCCTGAAAGGTAACTCTGAGCACAAAGGAGCTCTGTGTCCTTGAGGTAGATTCTTACTTTGTGCGCACTCCAAACATTGCTTACAACAATCATGAGCATCTTGCACATAACCCACCCAGTAAAAACGTTGATTCACTCTAGACAAGGTCTTTTCATTGCAAAGATGTCCTCATATCGGACAACTATGTAGCGCTTTCAATATGAAGCTTGACGAAGATTTGGAAACTACTAATTGCAACCACACTTGACCACCCGTTTTGTTTTCCCACTTCCGATAAAAACGCCATCTTTCACAAATAATCTCGACCACTGTGCATACAAACTTCTCAAGGTAGAGCTTGCTGTCTCTGGTAAACTTGACTGTTTTGTATGGTTGACATGCATACTAACCACTGCAGCAATATCTGGATCACTTTGTTGTTCCTGCTTACCGAAAGAATCTAAGTCAGTATAGTGGTCACATGCCACTACCGACTGAGACACCGACACAACTTTCTCAACCTGATCAATCAGTAATCTGGACAATGTATCAACATTGGTATGCAATGAACCATCTCTATGTTTAATGACGAAGTCATACACACTAAGTTCGATAGACCATCTTTCTCGCCTCCCAGTTAGGTCACTGGCTGCTTTAATAGTCCTGACATTCAACAAAGGCTTGTGGTTGGTCACCGCAATAAATTCTGTTCCTCCAAGATAAACTCGGAAATGACGAATGGCCCATACTATTGCCCAAAACTCTTTGTCATAGGTAGACCAATTACATTCTGATTTTGTTAGTGTTGTGCTTGCACATGCTATAACAACCTCCTGTCCATCTTTATACTGTGATAGTACTGCACCTACTGAAGAATTTGATGCATCAGTAAACAAGGTAAATGGAGACGTAAAATCTGGGTATGCCAATATCGGATAACTAGTTAATGCCTGACGCAACTTCTGAAATGCCTCTGAACAATCTGCAGTCCAAGAAAATATCGCATCCTTCAGTGTCAACTGTTGTAAAGGGTGTGCAATAGTAGCAAAACCAGAAATAAATTTTTCATAATATGAAGCAAGAGCTATGAAGGATTTAACCTCTGCTGCTGACCTTGGTTCTGGATAGTTTAAAACTTTTTTGATATTGCTGGGGTCAGGTGAAATCCCCTTGCTGAAACACAATGTCCCAGAAATGTCACTCTATTTCTAAAGAACTGGGTAGCTCAGAAGAAAATGATGAAAGATCTTGAAGACAAGCTGCACTCTATAGATCATATACTGAGACGGGAGGCGACCAAGGAATCTTTTCTCTATGAACTAGAGCCTGAAATAAATGACATCAAAAGAAGTTTGGCCCTATGATTTAGTCAAGCCACAGCGAACCCAAGGAAACAGGCTCAACCGATGGCACACAAACAGCCAATCCAACCAGCATATCCAGCCCAAGGACCACAATGTAAGTGTCGGGAGAGTGTGATGGAGCTCCAACACAGAATAAGCGACCTGATCATCGAAAACTGCAGGATCAAGGCAGACATGGAGTATCACCTGCTACAATTCAGCATCCAGCAGAGGAGAGACCAGTTCGAATTCACGATAGAAATGGAAAGACTAATATTCCAACATCGACACAGTAACCAACCTACTAACTCCACGCAAACATGAACGCAACATGTAGCGGGTCAAGATCAAGCAACACATACATCAGAGGGCCGCAAAACACCACCATCATCGCAGGAACCATAGTACAGTGGAGCGGAGATGGGCCCCAAAGCACCAACATCGTCATAAGAACAGTAGGGACCATCTAAATATTCACGCAGCAGGTATCATGATTCCCACAGTGTGCGGCATAACACTCACCCCACACAGAGTGAGGCAAATCCCCAGCATAGCACAGGTCTTTGAGTATAATCATGGTGTGGAGTCAAAATGGCCAACCAGAGAGCCCTTAGTTCACTATGTAGATGTCAGCACTGAGACAGGTGATACCAGTGAGCCGATCAATACCAAGGCACCAGTCTCATACAAGATAACTTCAATTCACTCCAGTAAAATACTATAGTACCCTGTGTAGAAGCCGCCCCCACAGCAGCCAGCACACCAAACAGAAGCTACCTGACTAACAGATACATTATCGAAAACCACGAATATTGACAGATAGACCAAGCACTAGAGGGAAGAGAACCAATTTTGGCCTCCATTTAATAAACCTAAGCGGAACAAGCCAGCACTAGAAGTGGTATCAACAAGCGTCTGACTAGCTTCTCTGTGGTGGCGTTGGACTTGACCAAAAAGATGCTTGAGTCTGCACACAATGAACCAGTTACTCTCAACGAAAAACACAGCAGTACCACAAGGCAGCCTTTTTAGACAAATGACATCAGGGGCGACACAACAGCTAGTAATCACTGACCAAAAAGAGAGGCTAACCGAACTATGTCAAGAAGACTGTAGCACTACCCCTCAATCATCTCTGGTATGCTGCAATCAGCAACCAAAGATTGATGGTATTAGAATAGCCTCTTTCAACATTCACTGCTTTAGCTCTAACAAATTAACCCTGTGGGACCTGTTGCGGCACCATAATGTAGTAGTAATTCAGGAACACTGGCTTCATTAATTTGAACTGAGTCAGATCAATTAATTCTTAGCTGATAACAACATATATGCGATGTGGAGGACCTTCGACGAAGAGAACCCAATTCCGCGCACGGGCAGAACTAAAGGCAATTGAGAGTCGGCATCCTCTGGCATAAGTACCTGGACCACATTGTAGAGCCAAATGAAGAAGGTGATGACAGACTGGCAGTTATCAAGACCCACACCACTGAAACACCAATCCTACTAACTTGTGTGTATATAGCAAGTGGCAGCAATAATGAGACGGTATACCAATTCAGAGACAAGACTCTGGAAATCGCAGAGCTGTTTAATAAATATGTGAACACTGATCATATACTGGTTGGCGACTTAAATGGTTCCCTGTGTAACGGGGCTGTTTGTCACCTATACGAGAACACGGAGGGGTGGTTTTAGCTGGGTGGAAATAGCCCTGCTATAATTCAGGATGAGACGACGAGTGAAGACTCTCTAATAAATAATAAGCAAGATCGTTCTTCAAATGTTACTGAGATTAAACTTTTAATGATTCGTAACTTTACTTCAAAATATGTACTGGTGACATATTAAACCGTAAAACACTATTTAGCTATGCTTTATTCTCTCTAGAAATCTATCTTTAACTCTATCTCTCTATCTCTGTCTCTGTTTCTCACTGTTTCTCTCACTCGGTCTGTCTCATTCGTTCTGTCTCACTGTCTATATCTGTTATTCTCCACATTCATGCTCATTTTATAACTGGCAGTATCTAGGCAAACAAACATAAGACAAGTTCTAAAAATCCAAAACGTGTCCAAAAAAACTTTCTAAAGAACAATTATAAAAACTTGCTATTACTTGCTACATATATTCTTGCACTAAAATTAAACACAGATTATTACCGATTTCATTCTCATAACATGGTTACTGAAATACAATGAAAACATGATGATTATTTTGAAAACAACCAGAATGAAAGTTGTTATGCCATAGGCAGCAACAACTTTCAGTCAAATAATTTTCAAAATACTCACCAGGCTTCACGTCATAATCCCATGGAACCTGTTTGTTCCACTTCAGGATGAAAAGGGTTTAGCCAGCTTAGAAATCAATTTCTAGCACAGTACAGCACAGAAATAATCTGTAATGTTTACAAAACAAAATAAAACGTACGGTCAAATATTTTGATCCCAACTGGATCGGAAGACCTTGCTGCCTAAGGTAGGAACTGTCTTTAAATCGAATTACGCCCAAAATACCCAACAGAACAGTTCTTGCTAACATGGTTCTGTTCACGTTTCTTGATACAATATGGCTTACTTCTGAGCTGCACTGCATATAGGCAACATTAAGAAAATATTGTCCAAAATGTCCAAAACATGATATTTCCAACAAGCTGGTCTCCGTTGATCATACGTCTATTGTGAATGCGGCTATTGTTCACTATGTGTAAAGCCAGGAACAATCACGCTTGACCACACAAGGTTTCCGCTGTACTGACAGAGAGCACCATATACTGTCAAATGAGTAGAGTTGATGATAAATATAGAATTCTACAATTTTTATATATTCATATGAATGTGTAGCCTCTGGGGTGGGTACGCGTTTGTCCGTCTGAATATTCTGGTCCGCTGCACCGCATGTACATGATGCATGGATTAGCTGGTTAGCGTCAGTTCTCGGGGTTACGGATCTTGTTTTGCGACTCTCCGGGATGTACAAAGACCGACTTCCAGCCGGTGGAACGATACCATTCCAATGGGGCCATGCGACCATTGCCGCCGAGATTGAACCACACCGTCTCATTCCGGCTGTTCATATCACCATTATGACGGTCCATTACTCTATTTGGGAGTTCGACATAATTAATAAAATAATATAACTAAAACAAACAAGGCTACTCGTTTGCTAGTATGCGAGAAAATATAGTACATAGAACTAAGTTGGTGTCTTGTTTAATGTGGGCTCGTCAGAGGTACCTCGCCGATCTTTAAATCCCCTGCAAGGGAGAGTCCTAGCATGGTCACTTGTGAGGTTTAATATAAACCATTATACCCTAACAAAATTGTATTGTTGTGAGAGGAAAGTGCCTCACATGGGCCTCCGTCACAGAGAACTGCCTTCAACGCCGAAGTGGAGGAGGAAAGTTGGCAAAAAGGGCCATCTTCTTGTTCAAACGTATGCTAAGTGTATAGTGTGAGTTAACCTAGTGAAACTGTATGCTATCGTGATGCACGCTGAATTACGTGAAGATGGGGTGGATGATTTCCAGAGAATTCAACACCGTCATCTTATGTAGATTAAAGATACTGCACTGGTAGTTGCCGCTTTATTTATGCAGTCCTTCTGCTACACCCTAAACTAACCTTTAGTTGTTAAGTCCATGTTCCACGCGTTGGTCACAAGTGGCAGGTTATTCTACCTAACTTTTAAATAGATGCCTGACTGGCGGAAATGCTCGGCTTCCATATGGTCACCTTATGGAGCATCCCCCACCCCAGCCCCATCCCCTCACCCTCAGAAAGACAGCGAGCAGACATGTCATGGTGCAGCAGCTCCTGAATCATATAACGATACCGTTGCTTACCACACTGCAAACCATATACTACAACATCACTAGGACAAGACATATTTACAAAATCATTTGAAAAGCGCATTTATACTTTTATGGTGGGGAGAAGGACACAGATTTCTAACTATAGTGACCTTCCCGTAAGGGCGTGGTGGGGGTGGAATGGTGATACGGAAGTTTTGTTTCTGTATAGTGTAGCCTAGCGTACTTTGGTCCTAGTGTTTAATATAAAATAAACACACCAAATAACTAGGATGGCTGCTGCCATATACAAATAACTAACCATCACAGTATTGACAATAAATAAGGTCACATGACCCTGCTGTGCTTGTTAGCACAGAAATAAGGATGATATATACAGTACATATATAAACTACAAAATACGGTCTCAGACGACCGGTCGGTAACTATTAGTCATCAGTACCTATAAATGTAAAAATATGATAACACAAAAATACAGTTAGATGAGTACCTATTAGTCATCGGTACGGAAAAGGTTCAAGATCACCGTAGATGATATGTTCTGCATGAGGAATGGGAGATGGCTCGATTCTGAAGCTGCTGGGCAGATATCCGAAGGCGAGCTGTTGATGTGGCTCACTCTCAAAGATGGTGAAGAAGAACGATTGTGGTTGTAGATGACCACTAGATAGTCATGTTAATTTAAGCAGTATGACAAAATGTTCCATACTGTAGTGTAAGTTGGGAACTGCCCTGTCTTTGACATGGGGCACATTTGGTGGCCCATGCCTTCACACTATTGCGTATCCCGATCTAGTGGAATCTTTATTTGATACGTTCCGCTGTTCTTTCAATGGCTAAATGTCCAGCGTGGTCATGTAGTTGTTCTAAAATCATGACATTATAGCGCTCAGGAATTACTGCCCTGTTGTTAGTGTAAAGGATGCCATTATGGATATGGCACTCCTCAAACCTCTGATGATAATAATATTTAGCCATTGCGGACGATGGGCTGATAGATTCCTTAGGAGGACGTACCTCCTCCTGGATCCATACTTATATTTGTCGTGTTTACACATCGGTTGCCTGTTCATGAGCGACTCTCCATATCCCACTCTGAGCATTTTAATTCATGTAATACGGGAGATAGCTGTGTTGCATGTGTCACGCTGGTGTCCACTTCATGTTCATCCTCGAGCCTGATTCTGCTCAAGGCATCGGCATTTCCATGCAGCTTGCCGGCTCTATGAACAACATTGAAGTTGAAGGCCTGCAGGGATTCCTGCCACCACGTTACCTGGCTCTTCAGATTTCTTTGGTTTCTGAGCCAGCGTAGTGAGGCGTGATCTGTACGGAGTGTAAATGGGTGGCCGTACAGTAAATGTTTGTAGTATTTGACAAAATACACCGCAGCTAATAATTCTCTCTTCGTGGTCGCATAATGTTTCTGTTTTATTCGTGAACTATAACCCAGTACCTGCTCCGTTCCATCTTCTGTGACCTGAAATAGAACTGCACCTATTGCATAAGCAGATGCATCAGTGTCTAAGCTGAAATCGAGGTTAGGGTTAGGATGAGCAAGAATTGGTGCGGTTGTCAAATGTTCCTTCAACACCCTGAAGGAACCTTCACACTCACTCGTCCACTCAAATGGTTGATCTTTCTTGGTGATCTGGAATAACGTGGATGCAATCTCACTACAGTGATGGATGTATCGGTGATAATACTGGCAGAGACTGAGTAAACATCTCGTATCTGTTACTTAAGTAGTTTTCTGCCATTCTACTACTGCCTTCGTTTTCCATCTTCAGAAATTATGTGACGCAGGAAGTCGAGGCTCTGTCTGAAAAGGTAATACTTCTTGGATTTGAGATTGATGTTTGCAGTATGGAGCCACATCAGACCCGTGTCCAAATTTGACAGTTTCTGCTCAAATGAAGAGCCAAAGACGATTACGACATCGATGTAACAGAGACATATTTCTCATTGAAGGGTAGTTAATATCTGCTCAATGAGACGTTCAAACGTTCCAGGAGCATTGCACAAGCCATATCTTGCGGAATTGGAAAATACCATCCCGACAGCCGAAAGCGATCTTCTCCCTGTCAGCATCCACTAGCCAAGTCGAGTGTACAAAACCACGGGGCTCCGGACAACGAATCTAAGGCCTGATCTATCCGCGGAAGTGTCGCTAACTTGTTGGTGTGCTTCCACTCCCTTGTGGATGGCGAGACGTCGAACTGGCTGTCGTACTGGTCGATTATTTCCGGTATCGATGGAGTGACGCACGAGGTAAGTCTCTCCCATGTCCATGTCTCCTGTGGAGAAACTCTCCCGATATTTATGTAGAATCCGCCGTATATCAGGTTTGTGAGATTGTGGTAAACCAACTTAGGTACGCAGATATAAGTTATGCATGTGTTCTGGTAAATCATCCTTAGAAGCTGTTGCTGGTGTAAGTGAGGTGGATGTCTCCAGTGATATCACATCCACCAAATGGCCACAACGAACACCTGGGACTAGTGTTATTGGGTCCGCTGTTCCATTGAATACCTGGAAGGGTATATGATCCTTGTTGGTGGTGTCTACGATCATTCGTGGACTGGCGCATTGGGAGGCAATCGTATATTCAGGGTCGGGTTCCAGCATGGGTGTGTGTGTTGCTTCCTAACTGTGGTGTGGTGGCCCATAAGATCTCCTCCTGTCCCAGCTCAACCATTGCTGTTGAAGCTAAAATCACTGCACATGTGTCATACAGTGATGATTCCGGTCCCAGGGGTATGTGATGGCCGTGTATCTATAGTTCTTGTTGAATGCAATGTATGACAGCTTCACTGGCACTGAGGTAGTCAGAACCTGACATGGCATCGTTTTGAATACAGGCAACTACAACTCGCTGGATGAATTGCAATTCCTCTATTTGTATAATGAGGTTTACTGTACCAGCCACCGGAACATCGGCTCCAGTAGCTGCCTGTAAAAATATGTTAGTGGGCCTAACGGGTGGCTTTCGATGAGGTGGGAATGCTCTCATACAATCGCCTGTTGAAAGCAGTGATGGAAGCTCCAGTGTCTACTGTGGCAAGGGTAGAAACTCCACTGAACAGGCAAGCATACGTATATACCACTTTACGGTGTACTAGCAGAAGAGTTTCCAATGATACTGCTTGCGGAATACTCTCCCATTTGTTGATCCGTCCACTGGTTGGTATGGCTAATGATTTCAAATTGAATTTATAATTGGCCCAGTCACTCTCCTCAGTAAATTCTGGGGGGGGGGGAGAATAACTCGGCCAGGGCTACGATATGGTGCTGCCGGCGTGAATCATGGTGGTGGTGCGGGGGAGAATGGTGTGAACGTGGATGCTGGTCTGCATATTGGTGGTGCTGAGGAACGTAGGAAGAGACAATCGCTCATATATTCATAAGGAGTCCCTAAGGTATATGGCCAATTTATACCACCTAGCCAGTGTGTGGTGTTACATTTCTGCTACATCCGGAAAAGAGGGTTAGACAAATGACTCCGAAAGAGTTACTGTCCCTAACTACTTTTAAACCTATCATATTATAAACTATAAAATGCGGTCTCAGACGACCGGTCGGTACCTATTAGTCATCAGTACCTATAAATGTAAAAATACAATGGCACAAAAATACATTTAGATGAGAACCTATTAGTCATCGGTACAGAAAAAGTTCATGGATCACCATAGATGATGCGGCCCAGATGAGGAACGTGAGATGGCATGATTCTGAAGCTGCTGGGCAGATATCCGAAGGCGAACTGTTGATGTGGATCACTCTCAAAAACGGTGAAGAAGAACAATTGCGGTTGCAGATGTCCACTAGATAGTCATGTTAATTTAAGCAGTGTGACAAAAAGTTCTGTACTGTAGCAGAAGTTGGAAGCTGCCCTGTAGTAATGAAGGGCTACAGTTGAAAGTTAAATAATGATGCATGTGCATCTTCCGTGTACACAGTATATGATGCACTACTTAGCTTGTGCGGCACACCACGCAAAGTCCCACTAGACTGTGGTCTAAAAGTTAAATGCTATACACAATACATTGCACAGAGTTTGATTACCACTTTTTGACATAGTCCGGCAGATATGACGAGTTGTCCACCAAGAATCACCAATCGGTCCACATACTACGAGTTCTTTACATAGGGGCCGCAAGGCCCCATCCACATGAAGGCTCCTCTGATGTTGTTGGAGGTGAAAGCTTCTTCTCTGTGATTAGTTTATTTGCCCTCAGGTGTAGTCTTCCTGAGAGTGTTCAAAAGTTTAGATGCAGATGCGGAGGTTGTGGGCCAGAGATTCAAGATCTCTAAGCCGAGTGGCACTGCTGCGGTTATGATGAAACCAGCTTACAGCAGGCAGATATCGGCGTCCTGTAATTCTCTGGCCACACAACCTTCCACCTTCTCTCTTGTTCTGGAGTGTGTGGTCTCGATTCTCAGTTCTTCGCTCCTTTTATACTCATCGTGACGTCATAGCAAGAACGCTTAGCCAATCAACGCGTGATCTGTAACCATCAGAGTGCGAGCTGGAATGGCAAGGACATTATCACGTGCTAAATATCCTCCCCATTCACAATGACGTTTTCATTATTTTGAGCATAATTTAAGGAGAAAAATAAGGATAACTAGGTCATTTCTAAACTGATTTTAAAATGATTAACAGTTTTGGATTCCTCGTTTCATTTCGGTCCTGATAGGTATCAAGAATTACGAGGAGAACATAATTTAAATAAATTATATGCACCAACCCGGTACATTTTTAGTATGCATTCTCTCCCAATGCTGACATGTGTTGTCAGGGAAGATCTGACGTGCGCGCATGTGTGCTATGCGATCTCATGGACTTAGTCGATTTAGAAAGCCTCTCTTATATGGTATTATATATATGCGTACTATCCTATTAAGGGGGTCGTGCTCGGGACGTACCCGGGACAGCCGTCCCATACCCAGCTGAGCTGGGATGGTCTGTACCTGTCCGGTCGATCAGCACCACAAATGCTTGATACACCTTGACTTGTAGACCCGTCGTACCTGCATAGATCATTGTACATCCTAGACATAGAAGTAAGAGACTTCTGCCATAAAGAAGACCTCAGCCTCCCAATTCTTGATTACCCAGAGACAATTACTTTCATCCCCTTAGATGGAAAGAGGTGCAGCATAATTGATTACTTTCTGGAAAAGAAGAATAACTGTGTGGTGACAGTGGTTAGAGTACTAGACATCTTCAGTAACTGCTCAGACCATATTCCCATCTCATGTGACATTTCCTTTACTCTCGCACCAATAAAGAAATCCAGGTCAATCACAGCGCCAGAAGGCAGACTGAAATGTGACATGGCAGACCCAAACAAATTTGAAGAGAACGTCCGACTTGAGATAGCTGTAGTGGATCAACATGACCAGAATCCAGGCAGCAGACTCGCAGTCGAATTATTCACACTCGATTTCATAAACTATCTTCAAAATGCAGAAGCAAATGCGGTGTCTAGATCAAAGCCACGCAAAAGACATATGCCTCCAATGTCTCCAGAGTGGACTGAGCTACACCATCAAGTTGAGAGTAAATTCCACCAGTAGAAAATGGAAGGCCAGCTGATAGGTCTCACAGTCCATCAACTGAAATCACTGAAACACCAACTCTGCTCATGCCAGTGCCATAATGAAGCCACAAGTGTAATGACCTGATCGCATCAATCCAGAATCTGGTTGCAAATGATCAGGTGCCAGTTTCACAAAGGTGCGTAAGTACGATATTGGACATAAATATGTCATAAGTACGATAGAGAGCATAAATCGGGTTTCACGAAAAGCATGTAACTTACGTGGGGGCGTAAATATGGTCGTGCTGAGACCCACACGTAGGTTACACGAAAACGTCTAACTCAGAACATCACGTTCAGAATCTCCTTTTCCAGCATACATGGCGAGTATTCACGAGAGGCTAATTAGATCAACATTTAGGTCGGGAACACGTGTTAAAATTAGATCTTTTTATTCATAGATATTTCTTTTGTGCACTTTGGAACATTTTCCAGAATGCATCGCTATCGACACAAACAGATCATCACTGAAAGGTTTGCCTTTACTATATACCGTAATTTAAGCTGCCAAAATGAGTCACCAGTTTTCGAATACCCTATCGCTGTTCTGATAGAGCTCATCTTCTGCAGCGCCTCGCTTCTAACATGTCAAAGCCACATCTTCGATCTAAAAGTACAGGCAATATTTTGTTGTTTGAAATAATCGAGCCATCATCCTCTAAATTGACGCTTCAAATCCAGGATTTAATTTAATCGATTAAGCCTGTCTATTACGATCACACTATAGGAGTACAGAGTAACTGTCAGAATATGAATAGTGAATCGAGCCAAGGCCCAAGTGTATGCCCTAGGTGACAGATAATAGTTGGCAGATTATTTTGAAAGTAGATTGAGTGGGTTGTTGCTTCCTTAAGTTCTGTACTGTCAAATTGTTTTCAAAATAATCAGCCAGTTATTTATAGCCATTTTAGCCTTTATCCTTTGTCATAAATAACACAAGTTAATTCTCTTTTTCTGGTAAATGAATGTTCGAATACAGGTAAGGCACTGCAGTAATTATAGACAACAATTTTTGTAAATTTACCACGAATGACTGCCTTCGTTATCGAGGCAATTCTTCAAGTGGTAAAATCTAAAAAATAGTTGGCGCATCCTGCAAGCTTTCACAATGGTTTAATGAGAAAAGCTGTTAACCCAACGTCATGTGCCTGCTGGGAACCCTTTAATCCTCGAATTGAAAAATAAATTCCATGTTTTCATTGAAAATGTCCCTTTGCCGACCAAGAGAATATTTTTGAAATTTTAACACTGGAATGACTGGTTCCGTTATTTAGTCTGCAAATGCACATTTCTCATGACCACTGCAGAAGCTGTTATTGGCTGGCTAAAGAGTTAAAATAAGAAAACAAGAATCATTTCCAGTGACTTCCATTTCCTTTGTTAAAACTAGCCCTATTAACCTGTGGTCGAATAAGGTGGTGGCACAATATACACTCTGAATCTGAATTGTTTAAATCAGGTAGCCAGGATTTTGAATGCAGGGCAGTTGTCATAGCCACAATAGATATTGTCAAAAGGAACAAATGATGAAAGTTGTTAAGTTCCATCATGCAAATGTCAAACTTGTTGACAGACAAACTGCCAGACCTGTGTACACACTATTAAAGTTTTTCCAGTATGGCTGCCTTGAAATTAAAATATTCCTCAAGGGAAATGTTTAACCCTGTAATGGCATGATTCATACACAAGTACACAGAAAGTCTGGGAAAAGTGTGGAATTATAAGAATAAGAATTGCATAGCAATACAAGTCATTCCAATTCCATAATTTTAAAAATAGTCTTTTTGGTCTACCAATGGACATTTCTCAGTACCCCTGTCTGGGCCGGCTTGAGTGATAAACCGTTAAGTTGGATAAATGTGTGTCACTTTATAGCATTTGCCACGTAGTTGTAATTTAAGATGGACCAAAAAAAAAATTATAATGTATCATTACCATGCAAAAATGGCTATGATATTTTCATAAATTACCAACAAATAAACACCCTTGAGATTGTATCACTTACCTGGAACCCCAGTATTTGAATCAGAACACTTGAAAATAAATTTCAAAACACATTTTGGCTGAAAACATACACATTTTGGTCAGAAATGCTAACATTTTTTTCTTGAAATGAGGTAATTTGAGATTAAAGCCAAAACATTTGGACAGAGATGTAAATATTTTAGCAGCAGATATGGAAATCGCAGGTCAAAATGTAACACTTTTGACCAGAAGTATTAAACTTATGATCAGAATTACAAATTCTGTACTAGAAATGTGCATAGGATAGTAGAATTATGCAAGGGACAGAGGTATTATCTTTTGAAAATTATAACAGTCTCCAATTACCAGTTCATACAGCATGTGAATTCTGTATTTGATGAATGATACTTATGACTGAGTTAGAAAATCACAATTTCTCATTCATCAAGTACAGAATTCATATTCTGTATAAACTGGTAGATTGAAGACTGGTGTAATTTTAGATTCTTATATCCAATTTTCAGTACTCATTGTGTCTACTGACAAAAATGACTGAGTAAGGCCAGGTACATTAGTGACTGTACACAATATGTGTATTTAGACACTAACCCAAGATTATTTGTTTAATATCTAGGCCATACAACTCTTTAAACAATATATGCCAGTCTTATTAACTACTAGGTCTGCAACAATTAACCATTTTGAAATCATTGTCATAACTTGACATAATGGTTAAATAAAAACTTCAATCACTAAAACTGAATTTTTTCTTTTTACATCATTCAATAAATACAGTATTTGCCTTAAATATGATTATTGATGTAATGAACTGTAATTATCAGAGTGTGTTGTTAATAACAAGTATATATGAGACTTTGAAAACAGTCTTTAGAACCACCGTGGTCACATCCATCACAGGTGTGTGCTTGTCATTCTGGGATTGACTGAGAATGTCTTTTGGGAATTTGGTACCGGTATTACAGATGTTATTCCATTTACTGCATCCAATCATTTAAGAGTGATGAAGAAGAAATCATAGACTGCATCTCATTGCACGGCCTTCCTATCTGTTACATTAGACATTGATTTGGTGCACACTCATCACCCTGGCACAGGCTGCAAAACAAAGGAAAGTACCTTTGAATCATATAATTTATTATTCACCAGTTGGGCCCCCTGGAATTGCAGTCAAAGAGAATGCTATTCTTGGAATCTTATCACTAGAATGATTGGCTGAATCACCAAGCCAGTCATTCCAATGGTAAGTTGTCAAAAATAGTCTTCTCATGGTTTGCAAATGGACATTTTCTATGGGGAAATGTATAATCCATTTGCAGACCAAGAGAATGCGATTCTTGAAATCTTATCACCGGAATGACTGGATAAATCATCAAGCCAGTCTGTCATTTCAGTGATAAGTTGTCAAAAATAGTCTTCTCATGGGTCTGCAAATGGATATTTTCTATGGGACAATTTTTTTTCCTGACTACATTTTCTCTTTACAGGGTACATACATCTTCTGCAGAATGAAATTCCATACTTTTTCTATACCTTTTCCAGACTTAATTAATCAATTTCTAGTCCCATTTTATGTCTCAAATCTGTGTCCATATGAAAGCTGCCAAATTTCTCAGAAAAATTCTGAAATTTGTAGCTAAGATCATCAATATTTTGATCATTATCTATATTATTTTGCAAATGAGAATCACATCTGACAATATTTTAATTTCCCATACATTTTCCAAAGCTGTAGGAGAAAATATTACATTTTCCATAATTTTCAAGGCCTGAATATATTGGTTTCTTACAATTCCACACTTTTCCCAGACTTTCTGTGTACTTGTGTATGAACCATGCCATTAAAGGGTTAAACCTTTCCCGTGAGGAATATTTTAATTTCAAGGCCATACTGGAAACACGTTAGTGTGTACACAGGTCTGGCAGTTTGTCTGTCAATAAGTTTGACATTTGCATGATGGAACTTAACAACTTTCATCATTTGTTCCTTTTTGACAATATCTGTTGTGGCTATGACAAGGCCTGAATCCAATTCAAAATCCAATCTGGCTACCTGAGGGACATTTTCAATGAAAACATGGAATTTATTTTTCAATTCAAGGAATAAAGGGTTAACAGCTCTTTTCATTAAACCATTGTGAAAGCTTGCAGGATGCGGCAACTATTTTTCTAGATTTTACCACTTGAACTTGAAAAATTGGCTCGATAACGAAGCCAGTCATTCCAGTGGTAAATTTACAAAAATTGTTGTCTATAATTACTGCAGTGCTGTACCGGTATTCGAATATTCATTTACCAGAAAAAGAGAATTAACTTGTGTTATTTATGACAAAGGATAAAGGCTAAAATGGCTATAAATAAGTGGCTGATTATTTTGAAAACAATTTGACAGTACAGAACTTAAGGAAGCAACTCATTCTATTTTCAAATAATCTGCCAACTATTATCTGTCGCCTAGGGCATACACTTGGGCCTTGGCTCGATTCACTATTCATATTCTAACAGTGACTTTGTGCTCCTATAATGTGGTCATAATAGACAGGCTTTATCGATTAAATTAAATCCTGGATTTGAAGCGTCATTTTAGATGATGATGGCTCGATTATTTCAAACAACAAAATATTGCCTGTACTTTTAGATCGAAGATGTAGATTTGACATGTCAGAAACGAGGCGCGGGAGAAGATGAGCTCTATCAGAACAGCGATAGGGATATTCGAAAACTGGTGACTCATTTTGGCAGCTTAAATTACGGTATATAGTAAAGGCAAACCTTTCAGTGATGATCTGTTTGTGTCGATAGCAATGCATTCTGGAAAATGTGCGAAGTTCCGAAGTGCACAAAAGCAATAGCTATGAATAAGCAGATCTAATTTTAACACGTGTTCGCGACCTAAATGTTGACCTAATTAGCCTCTCGTGGATACTCGCCGTGTACGCTGGAAAAGGCGATTCTGAACGTGATTTTCTGAGTTAGACATTTTCGTCTAACTTACGCATGGATCTCAGTACGCATAAGTTACGACCATATTTACGCCCCCGCGTATGTTACGCACTTTTCGTGAAACCTGATTTACGCTCCCTACCGTACTTACGCCATATTTACGTCAAATATCGTACTTACGCACCTTTGTGAAACTGGCCCCTGCTGTCTATGAACACCGACCAGTTTGAAGCATGGCGACCCAACGAAATCACTGCCAGCATAAAGAGACTAAATCTTGGTAAATCATAGGACAAATTCGGCCTCATATCAGAGCATCTGCAGTACACTGGTCCCGATATAGTCCCAAGGCTCACCAATTTACTAAATACCATAAATTAAACATCATTCATCCCATCTTTCTTCAAAGAGGGTATCTTACACCGCATTTGGAAGAAAAAGAAGAACAAACGAGACACAGCAAATTGCAGAGGCATTACAATCATCAGCATCATTGGCAAGCTGCTGAAATCTGTTTACTGTTACGGACAAGACACGTGCTTCAATCAAATCAGCACCGACTGCAAAGAGGTTTTACAGAAAGGGTGGGCTCAATATTCGCCGCCTTTCTGCTTCCTGAAGTTTCCACGAATATGCAGACAACAAAGATGACATCACTGTCATCTTCTTCGATGCTTGTAGCTCGCCGGGTAGTGTCGGGCCGTTCTGGTGTATCATGTCGACTCACCACGGTGCAAGTGCACGACGTGTGATGACGCTGGTTAGCATCTGGTTTCGAGGTGACGGACCTTATAAACCCTTTAAATTGTGCTCAAAATATTTCCATAACGTCGTAATCACGTATATATATATATATATATATATATATATATATATATATATATATATATATATATATATATATATATATATATATATATATATATATATATATATATATAGCTAAATAATCAATGATTTGTGTAACACGTGACTCACTACGTCATCTTCACGTCTATATCTATCACAATATTTAGATAATTGTGTACATGTCACAGGATTACAGCACGCTTATTGGCTGGTTCATCAAATTCTGATTGGTTGAGGCAGCCAGTTACAGCATCACCATGAGTATAAAAGGGGATGATTTCTAAAGATCGAGAGCATCCTCGGCCAGGGATCTGACAGGTTGGATCTGCGTGCACCTTCGACCAGGCAGGACAGTTATTAAGCATTTCACTTCTGTCTTAGTCGGCTTCTCTCCCGGAGTGCTGCAGCAGTTTTCCGACCCACCGCAACTTAAATTTTGTAAGCTCCCATAGAGTCGTTCGGGGGCATCTTTATAACTTTAAATAATATTGTTCACGTCTAATCAAGAACCAACCAGGAACAATATATTGCGGAGAGGCCTTCTAAGGGCCAAAAAAAATGTGATTCTACAGATGTAGAGGTAGCGATGTTCTTTGGTGGATGAATCGTGGGATCTGCCTGCCACACAAAAGGTGGATATTTAACCACCACAGTGATGTCATGTATGTTTATTTAAACTTTGTGACCGCAGCAAGTAAACTTTGCCCGGTACATCTTAAGAGCTAACTGACGTACCCTGCACCATTAAGCGCAGCTATGTGTTTTCAACAGTATTCAACAACCACACAGACACCCCTATAAACTATAGGAGGTTTCCGAGCGGTGATGACCAAGGTACGGTGTCACATACACCACCCCTGTATCTTAAGATACGTGTTAGTTAAAACACCCTTGCCAATGTAGGAAGCACTGCGAAAACATTGTTATTATTATTATTATTATTATTATTATTATTATTATTATTATTATTATTATTATTATTTCTCTTCATCTCTCTTAGGATACATATCCCACGCTGCAGTGCATAGTTAGGCAACTTGGATATATACCTAATGTTATGTCAATAACTTAGCTCCATAGGATTGGTGACGGACGAGATGTGTATCTCCACCAAATTATGTACAAATGTCTGGCCAGGATTATGGAATCTGCCACGCCCTTGCCGGAAGGACATTTGCGGTGTATATTCATCTCTCTAATCCTCACCATAATGCTCGTTCAGTTGGAATAAATGTGCTTGTGTGAAAAGGTAGCCATCGTCCTGTGATGTTGTATGTGGTCACGGAGCAAGATATCTAGACTCTCATCAAGCTCGGATATCCTGCAAAGTGACATGTACGCATCCTGTCTTCAGTGTTGATGCCCGTGTACTATCGTCGGTACATCCGTCACTTTAGCGAGATTGCTTCACCCTTGTATAAGATCACCGAAAAAGATCGACCATTCGAGTGGACGAGTGAGTGTGAAGGTTCCTTCAGGGCAATGAAGGAACTTTTGACGACTGCGCCTATTCTTGCTCATCCTAATCCAAACCTCGATTTCATCTTGGACACTGCCACGTCGGCATACGTTATTGGCGCGGTTCTATCTCAGGTCATGGATGATGGAATGGAGCAGGTGTTAGGTTACGGTTTGCATACTTTGAATAAAACAGAAAAAGGATATGCGACCATGAAGTGAGAAATACTTGCGGCGGTACATTTCGTCAAGTACTATAAACACTTTCTGTATGGTCGCCCATTTACACTCCGTACAGACCATGCCTCACTACACTGGCTCAGAAACCTTAAAAGTCCGGAGGGCCAGGTAGTGAGATGGCAGGAATCCCTGCAGGCCTTTAACTTTAACGTTGCATGGTAATGCCGACGCCCTCAGCAGAGTGGAGCAAGGAGATGAACACGAAGAGGCTGCAACCGTGACACAATCTACATGGCCATCTCCGGAGTCCCCCGAATTGTGGTGCGCAGAGTGGAATCCGGAGAAAATCTCACATGACCAAGTAACAGACGCACAAACATGAAACATATATGTGTGGATCCAAGAGGGGGTACGTCCTCCCAAGGAATCTGTAATGCCGTTATCCACCATGGCTAAATATTATTACCAGCAGTTTGAAGAATGTCATCTCAACAACAACGTTCTCTACATCAATAACCGTCTGGTAATCCTGGAAAGTTATCGGAATATGATACTACAACAACTACATGATACACAGGGCATCTGGCCGTGGAAAAGACCGTTACCGGGATCAAACAGAGATTCCACTGGGTTGGAATTCGCGATAGTGTAAAGGCATGGGTTACCAAATGTATCCATTGCCAAAAACGCGCTGTTGCCAGCATCACTACGCACATCTTCAAACTAAGGTAGTTGGTGCACCGTGGGAGCGAGTGGCTATTGATGTGCTCGGACCCTTGAATACGACATATTGCAAGATTATTTTACGAAATGGGTTGAAGCATTCGCTTTGCCAGGCCAGGAGGCATTCAGTATAGCGGAGGTTCTGGCAGGCAATGTATTCTGCCGTTTCGGTATGCCCTGTGAATTACACTCTGATTAAGGAAGTAATTTCGAGAGCCGGCTCATATCCGAGCTCTGCAAATTGTTCCACATCGTCAAAACAAGAACTACACCTTATCACCCCAGGGTGACGGTATGGTGGAATGCTTTAACTGCACCGTGGCGGAAATGTTGGCGAAGGAAACATGCCTTGATTGTAGGGATTGGGATTTAAGACTCCCATATGTACTCATGGCTTACCGCACTTCAGTACATTACAGCACGGGTTATACCCCTGCTCGGTTAATGTTAGGCCGTGAATTAGCCTTACCCCTGGATATGGCTATGCCTCGGATACCAGGTTAGAAAAATTCACCATCTCTCTATGTTGAACTCTTGTGGCAGCGGATAGAACAGTCCCAGAGTTAAGAGTTAAAGAGTTAGTGAGAGCATCATTATTCACTGTAATCCGGCGGCAAAAGACATGGCATGACCAGAATGGAAATCTGTATGAAGCAGGAAGGATGGTATGGGTACACGATTCACGACGATCAGCAAACGTGCCAAGTAAACTGAGTTACCAGTGGAAAGGCCCCCTATGTGGTAGTAGGTAAGACGTGGGACGTGACCTACCATATCCGTGCTTCGGATGGCCTGACCTCAGTCATCCACTTCGATTGGCTTAAACCGTGTGTCAATGACGACCTGGCATCAGAGCTCGGGTTGGAAGTTTGTCGTGACAGCGGCACCCAGACAGAAATTTCAATGGAAAGCAGTATTCCCACGATTAGCACAGAGCACCGCGGTGCCAGTTCAATCGGTCTTCTACCAAGCCAGAACACCGGTGAACAAGCGGCTAATGCTGAGGACGATGACAAGATACTCACTCTCCCTCCCAATCCTCAGCACGGGTCTACTCGATCTGGGAACCCATATCTGAAGAACCTTTCGTTTGTTTTGCCCCAAGGGACTGGATGAAAAAGCTGTTCCACCGATCTCTTCCCACTCCCACCGACTTCATGCTATACCACCCCCATCGCAGTTACCGCAAGCAGAAGCTGACCCAAGCCATGCTTCCTGTGGGGTGGAACACAAGATGAATAGCATGGAAGTGAAGAGGCTGAAGCCTTGGCGTGTCCAGAACCACAGTACTGCACAACTCGGTGTATCCCACCACGGCCCCAAATCGCCAGACCAATCTCCACCCAAGCGGGAGCCTTATCCGTTACCGCACCACCGCCCCAGCTCCATCTGGCGTCTCTCATCTCTACACCAAGTTCGGACATCACCGGCCCAGTCCATTTCACACTCCACTCGTCGTCTGTTAACCGTCAAACTTCAGATATGAGAGAGACTGCTGCTACAGAGGAGGTGACATCCCGCACCGCACCAACCATCAATAACCCCTGTGGTGGGCAGGGAAGCAGCCTGTTCAGATGACAACATCCCCCTGTCCATGGGCCACCCTCCCCATAAGGCCCACTATACTCCCCCGTGAGCAGTCAGGTCATCACACCGTAGACAGAACGTCAATTACATACAGAGCACGCTTGCCCTCAGGGCTGGATATGTCAATTCATCATTGCGCGTACATCACACACATACTCCGTTATACTCCGCATAATGGAGACATACAACACAGGCAACCACGTCGCTTAGCAGCACCTAACGGTTTATAATTAAGCACCGTTAGAGACATACATTTCCGCAACGGCTCCATCCGCACAAGATACGGGAGAAATAATACCCCCCCCCCCCCCACTACCTCTCGCAATAACAACAGACTCGGCATTGACCAGCGTGGAAAACTGGAATACACCCATATTGCATAGCATTAGTATCATACAGCAGCCTGGACTTCCCGACAACAATATTATCGTCAACAAACAACAGCCAAGAATTCTCCCGTACACACCTTCATATCTAGTCACGGGATGACTGATCATGCGGATAGAAGGAATGCACTGCAGCCATCTACAGTGTGCGTCACGGGAGAAACGTCCACCCCTCCCTGCTCCTCTCCCGCAACGTCAACGTCACACGGAAACAGCCAAGAATACTATGCATCATTTACACGTAATAACAGTCAATATTATTAAGAGAGCAGGATGCCCGCAGTCTGTCATCAGTCACCAGTAGGATTTTGCTACCTACCGTGAAGCCCTATAATGCAATTTCCTAGGCCGGTTTTTAACAATACCGGGTTAATTTGGCCCGGTATTGGCCCAGTACCTGCTCAATAACATGTGTCATGGGGGAAACATCTCCAAACTGGACACATCTTTGCAAATGCCTTGGCATCGAGTTTAGAGAGGTAGGTCCTACCAATATCTTTTCCTCGTAATAGAGCGAGCCTATAAACTTTTAACCTTTTGTACGTGAACGATCGAATTCGTAAAGCTATATGCTGTTGAATATTTTTTAATCAAATTTGACAGGAAGATGTTGCCTTCACCTATACATGTGCCAGTCAAATTAGTTTCAAAATATACAACAACCTTCCTGTATAGTTACATTGAATTTTGAGTTGAGGTGTTAAAGCGATTCCAAGGTCGACTTGGGATGAAAGACATTAGCTTTTTTAGACGCTCTTGGTCAAAAATGAACATTTAAGCGAATTATGTACGATGTGAAAACGAATCGCAGTATTAACGATTGTACATACTGTTTATATGCTGTTTATTTTATTTATTAATTTTTTTTTTTGCAAAGCAACTATTGATTATTTCAAAGCTGTAAAATGGCCACCAGTTGAAAGGATACCAGGAAGTTAATATCTATTTAGAGCGAGGCGATTTCCTCTGTACGACTTGTATAATTAATACAGAAACTAATCTACTTGGCAGCAATTTCACTCCATCCATGCCCCACCCCCAGACACGTCACATTAATTGCACAGTAAGAAATAATATGTTATACGCAGTATAGATCAGGTAACATGTGATCAACACAAAATAAAACGTGATGTTGAATATTTTGAACACAATTGGACTGGAAGTCTTCCAGTCCAATTGTGTTCAAAATATTCAACATCACGTTTTATTTTGTGTTGATCACATGTTACCTGATCTATCCAATTATGTTCAAAATACCCAGGCTGAACATTTCTTACTATTTAAAGCCTGTTATATTGTTTCTTTGTTTTTGGAAATATTTTAACTAATTTTTTAATTATGACTTGAATCTGGTTCTCGGCATATGCTGCTTCCAGTCCGGCTTTTTTGCAACATACCTATAAGTGTGCCTAAATGACTGCGATAATATCGAGCTATACTGGCACAGCAAGGGTGACGTAGTTGAACAATTAAAAATTACATAATGTCGCTCCTCGACTCCACCCACACCCCGCCCCCTCTCTTATTCTGATTATCCGGCTTGTGTCGGATCACGTGCAAAGTCGTGAACTCCAAGTGCATCTTCAAATCCTTTCTTATGGTCAAATTTGAACAAAATCGGACCAGAAGTCTCTGAGATATCGGCAAATCCAAAACTGTATCTGATCCGGATCTGGGGTCTGTTATCGGGATCAAGGCAAACATCTAGAAATCTTCTTGCACGCCAAGTTCCTTCAGTATGTTAAAACGTGAACCAAACCTGTTCAGTAGTTGTTTAGATACATCTACAGACTCACTGATAAACCCACCGACAGAACCGAGGAGGGTAATGAAACTACATATTTTTACATTTTTAAAATAAACTGTCTGAGCTCTCCAGTATTGCTCTACTACACAATTTGCCCAAACCGAAGGTCTAGTAAAGAGTTAGGCCGTGTTCTCACTGGAGAGGTAATCGGGAATAACGCCTCAGTATTGCCCTACGCCGGTTAAGTCTCTAGTGAGAACACGCTTTTAGAAACAGTTGAAAAATACCGTATACATGTTTTAAAATCATATATTAAAGGTGTATATTCACGTCAAAATACCTGAAAATAAAATTATTAAAATTGTAGACCTTATCAGCGGCTTAAATCGTGTGCCTAGATGTAATAAAACGAAATAAATCTTAATGATGATTTCACTATGTATAAATAATTGTTTTTAATTTGTTTGTGAATTTGAATTAGGGACACGTGTCTCTAAACCATTTCGTAACTTAAAACTATGTATTAATCTATATGGAATGAAATCATCATATGCTAAGCTGTTGTCGTTTCATTACGTCTAGGCACACAATTTAAGCCTCTACAAGTGTACAATTAAAAACAAAATTATTTTCAAGCATTCTGGTATAAAGCTTAAAATCTATTAATACGTTAGAACGGTGTCGTTAAAATTCACCTTTCCGGAGTCTCCATCTATCATCTGACGTCATAGTTAGCTAAGCGGCGTGTGGTATGACGTCATAATCATTACGTCATAAATGATTCTATTTGGCCCGTCTTAACTCTTAAAAGTCCGACACGTTGTACAAATTGTATTTCTCTACGATTTAATAAACATGCTGTAGAATATTTTGAAACTAATTTGACTGGACGCTGTTGCTGCTATAGCAAATTAGTTCCAAAATATTCAATAGGTTACCTGCATAGTTCTTTGGAAATTGATAGTCAGGAAGTTCAGCTATCGATCGATCTCAACACGATCGAGGCGTGGGAGGAGCCTAGCTAGAGATGGGCGGGGCATAGCTAAAACTGGAAAGGTCCATTGTGTTTCGTATAACAATTGTATATTAATCATGTGCATTAAATATGCCTTTATTTATTATTTTTTTAAATTAATTATCATAAGTATTTTTTAATTATTTTTGCGAATAAATAATGATTTATAAATGATTATATAGGGCAGATATTGTGTATGAATCTTTGCTGTTCATTTGCGTGTATATATACACCTGTGCAAAAGTTAAGCACCACCCTATTTTTACGCACATGCGAGGGTATATTCATGTGCTATGAAGAAAGCAATAGCTTAAACATTTATGTACCCATCCATCTTAGTGCAAGAGGTAATAATGCAACTAGAGGAATGCTGATTATGATGGTGGGGAAACACTGTATGTTTTTGTTTGAACTTGAAAACGAGGCCTGAATATGGTTACGTTGACACAACTGACAACTATTGCCCGACAGTTGACACACGTGGCTAGATTGTCATTAATGGTGTCTGAAAACGAAGTTTAACATCTGTGCACGAGTTTGAGACTGTCATTATTGATAACGGGTATATCCACCTTGTGCCTGGATGACGGCCTGGACACGACGTCTCATGCTGGTCACCAACCGACTGATACGCCATTGTGGTATTCGTTGCCATTCAAGATGGAGTGCGTCTGTTAATTCCTGTAGGTTCTGCACAGGAGGATCCCTCCTTCTCACCATGTTTCCCAGAATGTCCCAGATATGCTCAATAGGGTTCATGTCAGGGCTCCTTGCTGGCCATGGTAGGGTTTCGATGGCATTCTGGCGGAGGTATTCATGCACAGCTCTAGCACGATGTGGTCGGGCGTTGTCATCCATGAATATAGGGTGGGTTCCAGGTGCATGATTTACAAAATGAGGGACCACAACTCTATCCAGTATGGAATCTTGATATCTTTGTCCATTTAGTGTTCCAGGTACAGTCAACAGATCCAGCTTACAATCAAATGAGATGCACCCCCATATCATAACGGAACCTCCACCAAATGGAACTTCTTCCATGATGTTACGTTGGTCCTACGCCGTGCGTCTGGACCTCCATACACGAGTTCGACCATCTGTGGCATGAAGCAGGAACCGACTTTCATCGGACCAGTGTACCCGTCGCCAGGATCTCATGTTCCAGTGTCGTCTTTCGTTGCACCACCTCAGACGCTCCTCTTTGTGGTGTGCAGTGAGGAGAGGACGTCTGACAGGTCTCCTAGCTTTCATGCCAGCAGCATACAGTCTCCTTTTGACGGTAGACATTGACACTCTATTGCGCGTTTCCCATTGCTGGCTGAGCACTCTGCTGTTGGTGAATGGAGATCTCCTAACAAGGCGTACTAGGGCTCGATCATCACGGGCAGTAGTCTTCTTCTGTCTTCCAGATCTAGGCCTGTCCTTCACCTCGTTAGTTTGCCCATGTTTTGCAATCAAACGACTGATTACAGTATGGTTAATGTTCAGCTGTCTGCCAATCTCTCTGCATGACATACCAGTGGTATGCATGCCTATGATTTGCCATTTCACACGATCACTTAACCTTCGTCTTGCCATAGCGGTTCACAATCAAGAGCTAATTCTCTCTGTACAAATAAACCACGGTCATGAACACAAAATTCCTAATCTTGTCGCCTAAATCTGTATGTAATGTTCTACACCTCAAACTGGACTTTTACATAACTGAACACGTGTGCTGTTTCCCGCCACGCACGGACATCAAGCGGCGTGAAGTCATGCATGCATGTGCATTTCGTACTTGGAATTATGTCAGCTAACGCGGGGACAAAAAGTATGGCAGCCTAGTTGTACCATCATGTTTCTACGTTCTATTGTTTTTGCTGGTGCTTAACTTTTGCACAGGTGTATACTATGATACGGTAAAACAGAGGCATTCACAATTTTTGTCGACAGGTAAAATCGAATAAAATATAAGCTCATCATTTGTTATATATAAGTATTTTGTTTTATGTAATCAGCCAAAAAGCTCTGCTATATATGTGGTCATTTGAATACGATAGTGGATGAATTGAGTTTTAGCTCTGTCCCGCCCATTCCTAGCTAAGCTCCGCCAATTCCTTTTTTGTATCGGGATCGATCGGGATCGATCGAACCATAAATGCACCTAGATCAATTTCCAGGGAGGAAGCTGTTGAATATGTTCAAACTAATTTGACTAGGTGTTATTGCTGCCTATGGTACCTCTCCCTCCCTCCCTCCCTCTCTCTCCCCCTCTCTCTCTCCCTCTCTGTCTCCCATCTCTCCCTCCCCCTCCCTCACTCCCTCCCTCCCCCTCCCTCCCTCCCCTTCCCTCTCTCTCTCCCTCCCTCCCTCCCTCCCCCTCCCTCCCTCCCCTCCCCTCTCTCTCTCTCCCTCCCTCCCTCCCTCCCTCCCTCCCTCTCTCTCTCTCTTTCTCTCTCTCTCTCTCTCTCTCTCTCTGTTCTCTTTCTCTCTCTCTCTCTCTCTCTCTCTCTCTCTCTCTCTCTCTCTCTCTCTCTCTCTCTCTCTTTCTCTCTCTCTCTCTCTCTCTCTCTCTCGTATGTTGCCAAATTGAATTAGAGGCACCATCGGTCCTTAATTCGTATTCACAACTAGGCATACGACATGTATTTATATGGAATCAAATCATCATATGTTAAGATTTATTTCGTTTCATTGCATTGAGGCCCCTGTTTAAGACTATATGCTCGGCCTCAACGTGGCGCAGGGGTGTAACCCACTGGGTGTCAATCCAGACATTTGGAGGGGCTAACCAGAGCATTATGCACAACGCTAATGAAATTACACTTGGAGATCGAATCAATCGAAATGGTGCTCGCCCTGTGAGGATCCGCCAGGCAGGTGCAGCGCCGGGCTCCATGCCTCGAAGGAGCCCATCCTCAGCTACTGGAGGTCCCATCAACTCGTCTTGTGGAGCCAGGGGACGAGGATGGAGAGCTACTGGCCAACGGAAAGAGAAGACCAAACCCAAAGAGAACCCCAGTATCAACATCATGCACTGGAATGCAGAAGGGGTTACCAACAAGAAATCAGAGCTCGAACAGTTCCTGTACGAAAACAACATTGATATCTGCTGCATTCAAGAGACACACCTGCAAGAAGGAAAACCATTTAAGATCAGAGGTTACCAGATTTTCCGGTGTGATCGAAGAGCAAGAAAGAAAGGTGGGGTGATGACCTTGGTCCGAAACAGCGTGAACGCCAGCCAGATCAAAACCTTTATGGAAGAGGCAGAATATATCAAGATCAAGGTAACAACCAGCAACTCTGTGATTGAAATTGTCAATTATTACTGCCCTAATGACAAGAATCTCTCACTTGACACAATCCAGGTCCCGGACTGCCACTTCCTCATTGCGGGAGACTTTAATAGCCAGTCCCAGAGCTGGGGATACAGAACACTTGATAAACGAGGAGAAGACATTGAAGCATGGCAAGATGAAAAGCACCTTTTACTTGTCAACGATCCCACAGATCAGCCTACCTTCTACTCGCGCCGATGGCACTCGACAACAACGCCGGACTTGGCATTTTGTACAGAAGACATTCACAGAAACCTCAGTAGAGTGGTCGGATCGCAGTTAGGAGGAAGCGACCACCGCCCAGTCCTCCTCTCTCTTTCTGGAAGTATTTCGACCAGTTCACCTCAACATCCAAGGTGGAACTACAAAAAGGCAAATTGGAGTCTGTTCGGCATTCGTTCCAATGAGCTTACCAATAATATAGCAGTAGAAGGGAGAAACATCAACAATGTGGTCAAGGAATTTAATTCAAGTATCCTCAAGGCTGCCAATGAAGCGATTCCTCGAGGGTTCAGGAAAAACTACCGCCCCTACTGGACAACAGAACTGCAAGCAGCACATGATAAACTAGACAAGGCCAGAGAAGATGCAGAGGGTAATCCCTATCATGAAAACCACTTCACGCTACAACAAACTAAAGCCAGGTATCTAAAGACCAAGCTGGAGGCCAAAAGAAGAAGCTGGAGGGAAAAGACGGCAGGGTTTAATTTAGAGAGAGACACCACAAAACTATGGAGACTGACTAAAGCACTCAATGATGAGGGTGTCAGGGGAGAGAAGATTACTCTTGAAGAAGATGGACAAACACTGACAGGAAAGATGGCAGCAGATGCCTTTGCGAAGGCATATGCAAAAGAAAGCAACATTTCTATACCACGAATGCATCAAAGGGAGGTTAGAAAAGAGCAAAAGGAAAGAACAGACACCAACACTCACGATGCAATGAAAGTTGACATTAGTTTAACAGAACTGAAGAAGGCTATCCGCCAACTGAAAAAGAAGAAATCTCCCGGGCCAGATGGCATTACGAATGAAATGATCCAACACCTTGGTAATGCATCTCTTCGCAAGTTGCTAGACATCTTTAATCTCAGTTGGACCAATGGAGAGGTTCCTCAGTGCTGGAAGGAAGCCAGAATGACTCCTATTCTGAAAAAAGGAAAGAACAAGACGAAAGTGCTGAACTACCGTCCTATCAGTCTTACAAGCTGCATATGCAAGACCATGGAGCGCATCATCAACCAGCGGTTGCAGTGGTACCTGGAGTCAGAGAACATTATAGTTTCAGAGCAGGCCGGATTCAGAAGATACAGGAGCACAGAAGATCAAACAACACATCTTGCACAGGTCATAGAGGACACTTTTCAAGCCAAGAAGGTGATGCTAGCTGCCTTTATCGATCTGCAGAAAGCATTTGACAAGGTGTGGAAGGATGGCCTCCTCGTGAAGCTCCGGCGCACAGGCATCGGTGGCAACATGTTCCGATGGACCAAGTCATACCTACACAATCGCAGAGCTAGGGTGCTGGTGGATGGACAATCTGGACAGAATGTATTGCTGAGACAAGGGGTGCCACAAGGCGGAGTATTATCACCTACTCTGTTCATACTCTTCATCAATGACATTGTAGCAGAGCTGCCCAATGGGATCCAAGCAGCCCTCTATGCAGATGACCTCGTAATCTGGTGCACCGAGGAGTACACAACGACTGCCACGTACAGAATGCAGCTCGCCTTGGACAGAATTACGGCTTAGGCCAATCGCTGGTGTATTACCATCAACAAAGAAAAATCATCAGCCATGCTATTCACACTGTCCACCAAAACCAAGGTTGGCAATCTGACACTGGGCGGTACTCCACTCGAATACGAGGACCAGCAGACATACCTGGGAGTCACATATGACAGAAGATTAACATGGAAGGAGCACATCCAGAATGCAGAGGCAAAGGCCAGAAGAAAGCTAAACATCATGAGGAAGCTGGCAGGAACAAAGTGGGGTGCCAATGAAAGGATCCTCAAGACCATCTACCTAGGTGCCGTACGACCACACCTTGAGTATGGATCCAGCTCATGGATGACAACAGCTAAATCTCATCAACAGAACCTCGACAGAGTACAAAACCAGGCACTGCGCATCATCACTGGTGGAATGAGATCAACACCAATAGAAAAAATGGAGCAGACAGCAGGCATTCCCCCACTTAGCAAAGGAAGGGAATGCAAAGCACTGATCCAAGCTGCAAAGTTCAAATCGTTCAATAACCACCCGATGAAGATCAGGCAAGCACAGCTGTCATCAGGAAGACTTAAAAGATCAAGTTTTGTGAAAGAGACAAAAGCACTTCAAAGGAAACACCAAGAGATGTTGCCAGCACAAATAGAAGATCCAAACCACACCCTTGATCCTCCACCCTGGGAAAACAAACTAGAGAGCATAGCTATTCGCACCACAGTACCTCATCTCACAACCAAAAATGAACACAGTGATGTGAGCAAGAAGGCCCTGACCCTAGCCATGCTGGAAGAAATGTACCCTCAGGAGACATGGATAAGGATCTACACAGATGGATCAGCCAAAGATGCAATTAGGAGCGGAGGTGCCGGACTGAACATACAGTATCCAAACGGACAACATGAGTCAGCTGCAATACCGACAGGCAAACACTGCACAAACTACAGAGCTGAAGTCGAAGAACTGGTTCATGCAGCTAATACCATCAGCAGAACAGCAGACCCTATTGCACAGATTGTCTTTTTATCTGATGCCCGCTCCGTCCTTGAGGCTATCACCAAAGGTAAGCTGCCACAACTTGAAGAAGCACTACAAACCATCAAATGCTTTCGGATAGCACTGCAGTGGATCCCCTCACACTGTGGAGTCCAAGGAAATGATGAAGCAGACAAGATGGCAAAGGTGGGTGCAGAAGAGAATCAGACAGAAAACACGGTTACCCATACAGAGATGAAGACTATCATTAAGTCCCTCTATAGAACACCTCAATCAGAAGATGCCTACCATCATCTCTCGAGGCCAGAGCAAGTGACCATTTTTCGTCTCAGAACTGGACACAACAGACTAAACCAACACATGTACAGGCGGTTCCACCTTACGACATCGCCCGCTTGTCCTTGTGGAGAAGCAGAACAGACCACAGAGCACATACTTCAATGTTGCAGTACGTATCAGCTGCTGAGAGAAGAGATCTGGCCTTTGTCAACCTTTATTCTTGAAAAGCTGTATGGGCCTATGGAAGAACTGCAGAAAACCACAGATTTCATCTTGAGAACGGCTCTCCAAGTGTGATACCAGCGATCGAAAAGAAGAAGAAGAAGATTGCATTGAGGTACATAATTTAACCCTCTAAAAGTATATAATTTCAACAGTTTTATTTTCAAGCATTTTGTTGTGAATATGCACCTTTAAATAGTAAATCATAAAAGTCGTAAGCTCAAAAGACAGTTAAAATTATCATAGCGGAGCTAGGTACGTCATTCGTTACACGTTGTGATCGAGGCATCAGCCAGCGCGTGATGTAATGGAGGAATTCAATGTCAGCACTACCCCTCCCATCTCTAGCTAAGTTCCACCCACGGTTTGCCCATGTTGGGATCAATCAATCCCTTCACTCTTTGTATCCCAATTTCAAGAAAATTATGCAGGTAACCTGTTGAATATTTTGAAACTAATTTGACAGGGTGCTGTTGCTGCCTAGGGCAGCAACAACGCCCAGTCAAATTAGTTTGAACATATTCAACATTATCTTTATTAAATTGTAAAGACATACAATTCGTACCACTCGACGGACTATTAACCGTTTAAAACAGACTAAATCAAGTCATTCATGGCCGTCGTAACTAATTATGACGTCAGCCTACATCTGTGACGTTGTTGATCATGACGGCATACGATTGATCGAAAAACTGGATTCCTCCGTTGATTATAACGTCATAAACTTGAGTGACAGATCGGTTCTATCCATGGTCGGACAAGACTTCTACAACTGTAGACCTGAAGAGGCTGGTGGTGTTCCTTCTGCGTGTATGTCACCACTGTTACATATACCTTAATACTAGGCCGATCACCATTAACATCACTCAGAGGGTTCTGTTACCAACGTTAATTCTGAAGATGGTTCACAACTTGCTGGATAACGTAGATATCTAATAAGCGTAGACTGGATATCCGCATAGCTTCACTACTGGACCAGTTGCCATGACAGCCGGTGACGTGAAGCCAGTAAAACGCCGGGTATTTTCAGATGTCGACGTATCGACCCAAGCTTTCAGTAACAGCTGTTCAGCGAGTGTGTTCATTTCATATCAAGCTGTGTTTATTCCATCTACGCAATTTGGCAACAACTCTCAGACGATCGTAACAATTCCCAGTACTCATACCATTCTTCTGGCCAATGCACGATCAAATCCACGCTCTATAATAGTATGCCAGCGGCTTACATAATACCGGTACTCTTAGGTTTCCGTAATCAGAAGAGTGACCGAACAGACATTCATCAATGGAATTTATATATTTTCATCGCAAATAAAATTTGATAGAGAAATAATGAACTCTGAGCGGCATATATAGTCTCCAAAAGTCTAAATTCTCTTTTGGTATTTGGGAGTGGAATTGACC
This sequence comes from Chaetoderma sp. LZ-2023a, assembly GCA_034401795.1. Taxonomy (NCBI): domain Eukaryota; kingdom Metazoa; phylum Mollusca; class Caudofoveata; order Chaetodermatida; family Chaetodermatidae; genus Chaetoderma; species Chaetoderma sp. LZ-2023a. Next base: position 55,816 of record JAVVLW010003632.1, read on the forward strand.
TGACGCAAATTCATAAATAACCCTGTATTGGCTATATTCATCTGACGCATTGTACCAAAAGATAGGAGAACAAAAACATATTAGTTTGGAGACTATGATAATATACTCAACCGAATTTCCGCCTTTTGAGAGGAGCATGTCAAGTCTAAGATAGCTATCTCTGCGGTGGAGAATATGTCCTCATCATGTGTGCTCGTAGTGGAAATTATACGTGAAATTATCCATTTGGGAAATCTGAAGGCCTCAATCCTAAGCCTACCGTCAAAGGGCAATCTCCAATAAATTTTACGATATCACGAGAGTCTGTGCAGGGGAGAATCCTATTGGAAATCAGGAGAGCGCTATAGATGAGGTAATCAATCAATTGGGGTGTAGATTATATTAGTCATTCTTTATTTTACTTAGTTATAAACAAGAAACATACCGCTGTGTAAAGTTAGTTAGCATCCGGGTGTGCAAAGTTAGTCAGGACCCTGGTGTGCAAAGTTAGTCAGGACCCTGGTGTGCAAAGTTAGTTAGGATCATGGTGTGCAAAGTTAGTCAGGGCTCTGGTGTGCAAAGTTAGTCAGGACCTTGGTGTGCAAAGTTAGTCAGGACCCTGGTGTGCAAAGTTAGTTCGGATCCTGGTGTGCAAAGGCAGTCAGGACTCTGGTGTGCAAAGTTAGTCAGGATCCTGGTGTGCAAAGTTAGTCAGGACTCTGGTGTGCAAAGTTAGTCAGGACCCTGGTGTGCAAAGTTAGTCAGGACCCTGGTGTGCAAAGTTAGTTAGGATCATGGTGTGCAAAGTTAGTCAGGGCTCTAGTGTGCAAGGTTAGTCAGGACCCTGGTGTGCAAAGTTAGTCAGGACCCTGGTGTGCAAAGTTAGTTCGGATCCTGGTGTGCAAAGTTAGTCAGGACTCTGGTGTGCAAAGTTAGTCAGGACCCTGGTGTGCAAAGTTAGTCAGGACCCTGGTGTGCAAAGTTAGTTAGAATCCTGGTGTGCAAAGGCAGTCAGGACTCTGGTGTGCAAAGTTAGTCAGGATCCTGGTGTGCAAAGATAGTCAGGACTCTGGTGTGCAAAGTTATTTAGGATCCTGGTGTGCAAAGTTAGTCAGAACTCTGGTGTGCAAAGTTAGTTAGGATCCTGGCGTGCAAAGATAGTCAGGACTCTGGTGTGCAAAGTTAGTTAGGATCCTGGCGTGCAAAGATAATCAGGACTCTGGTGTGCAAAGTTAGTTAGAATCATGGTGTGCAAAGTTAGTCAGGGCTCTGGTGTGCAAAGTTAGTCAGGACCCTGGTGTGCAAAGTTAGTCAGGACCCTGGTGTGCAAAGTTAGTTCGGATCCTGGTGTTCAAAGTTAGTCAGGACTCTGGTGTGCAAAGTTAGTCAGGACCCTGGTGTGCAAAGTTAGTCAGGACCCTGGTGTGCAAAGTTAGTTAGGATCCTGGTGTGCAAAGGCAGTCAGGACTCTGGTGTGCAAAGTTAGTCAGGATCCTGGTGTGCAAAGATAGTCAGGAGTCTGGTGTGCAAAGTTAGTTAGGATCCTGGTGTGCAAAGTTAGTCAGAACTCTGGTGTGCAAAGTTAGTTAGGATCCTGGCGTGCAAAGATAGTCAGGACCCTGGTGTGCAAAGTTAGTCAGGACTCTGGTGTGCAAAGTTAGTCAGGACCCTGGTGTGCAAAGTTAGTCAGGACACTGGTGTGCAAAGTTAGTTAGGATCCTGGTGTGCAAAGGCAGTCAGGACTCTGGTGTGCAAAGTTAGTCAGGATCCTGGTGTGCAAAGATAGTCAGGACTCTGGTGTGCAAAGTTAGTTAGGATCCTGGTGTGAAAAGTTAGTCAGGACCCTGGTGTGCAAAGTTAGTTAGGACCCTGGTGTGCAAAGATAGTCAGGACTCTGGTGTGCAAAGTTAGTCAGGACTCTGGTGTGCACAGTTAGTTGGCACCCGGGTGTGCAAAGCTAGTCAGGACTCTGGTGTGCAAAGTTAGTTAGGATCCTGGTGTGCAAGGCTAGTCAGGACTCTGGTGTGCAAAGTTAGTCAGGACCCTGGTGTGCAAAGTTAGTTAGGACCCTGGCGTGCAAAGATAGTCAGGACTCTGGTGTGCAAAGTTAGTCAGGACCCTGGTGTGCACAGTTAGTTAGGACCCCTTCAAGGCCGACCATAAGACATTGCAATACGTGCATTTACCCTGAGCTCCCAAACACACAGGGCTCTCAAAATAAAAAGTGACACAAGGTTTATTTTTTGTCTTAATTTTCGGGCCCCTATCACACATATATGACATTTAATAAATTAGCTAACACGTTTCCAAAACAAAACAATTTTGAATACGATGCACAAATGTTCTGTTGAATATTTTGAACATAATTGAATTGGTAGGCATTGCTGCCTTAGGCCATTACGTTTGGAACTGGACCATGACTGTCATAAGCTTTGCACATGACACAATGGGTCCTAAGTTTGGCCCTGGACCCCTTGACGTTATTCCCACACACAGAATCATGATACTCAAGCATTAAGATCAGATTTTAATTTACAAAATAAAAGCAGTTATGTTACTACTTTAAGAATGGCGTCATGATCAACTGTGTATCAACTGTAGGCTGACATTATAATCAATGACGTCATGAACGACGTGGCCAAGTTCGTCACGCACGCGTACCCGATGACGGGCTAAGTGTTGTTGTACGAATTGTATGTCTTTGCTATTTAATAAACATACCGTTGAATATTTTGAAACTAATTTAACTGGGCGCTGTTACCGCCACAGGCGCAACCACCACCCAGTTCAATTAGTTTGAAAATATTCAATAGCTTACCTGTATAATTTTCTCGAAAATGAAAGTCCCAACACTGGCGAAGAGCGAGAACTGGTAAATGATGAGGAAGAATTCACCTTTCCTGAGTATCCACTTAGCATCTCATATGACATCATAATCAGGTAAGTGGCGTTTATGATGACGTCATAAATGATTCTATTTGTCCCATCTGTAACTCTTAATAGTCCGACACGGTGTACGGAGTGTGTCGCTATTATTTAATAAACATGCTGTTGAATATTTTGAAACTAATTTGACTGGACGCCAGCAACAGCACCCAGTCAAATTAGTTCCAGCATGGTCAATAGCGTACGTGTATAGTTTTCTGGAAATTGATAGTCAGGGAGTTCAGCGATCGATCGATTCCAACACGAGCGAGGTGTTGGTGAAGCTTATATGGAGATGGATGGGGCATAGCTAAAATGGAATGGCCCATTGACGAATTGAGCTATAATGTATTTATAACCAGCCCGACATAATGCCAGAGATTGCTCCTACGGCTGCGACATTGTGCCGAGAACTAACATCAATGAACGTTCTTGTTCGGCCATTGTAAGAAGTAAGCCAGACTACATGACATGTTTATGTGAAGCCATAACACATCCTAGCCTAGGACCATCAGGAACACTGTCAATGGAGAAATCCAGTATATAAGTCAATAATAATCAACTACGACGCATATATGTTGATGTCACAATCCAGTGTCACAGCCCACAATCATAATTGACTGAAATAGTCGGTCTTTAACCTGGAATAGTCCGTCATGTTGAATGAATTGTGTGTCTTTACTAATAAACATTATGTTGAATTTTTTGAAACTAAATTGATTCCTGTAATTAAAGGCAGAATTACATATTGCGATTTTTGGCTAAGATCCGACCACGGCCCGGCGCAGTAAGGAAAACCGTGACACAATTTTAATCTGGTCGTGTTATGGTCGTGTTATGTACATGGTTCTAATGTACGACCACGGCACGATTTTGAAGAAATAACCAAATCGGAAGAGTCGTAATGGAATCGGAAAAGTTTTGACATGTCAAAATTTCCGACAAAGTTGTAAGCCGTCGTAGAGAACATCTTAACAAAGCAGTAATCAAATCGTGTGTGTACAAGGCTTACGATCGTTGCGACCGTTCTGACTGAATTATGGAGAGCATGGCGCGTGCGCATTAATTAGAGGAATTTGAAGGCAACGCGTTTCGACGCGACGTGCAAATCATTTCCATTGCATGTCTCTCTGTATTTCACTGTCAGCTATCTACGGGGATTTATATTCTAAATCAGCGTTAATGCCATACCACTGCTTGTCTATGATTCTCTTTAAAATGGCTTAGATCGTAGATGAGTCGTGTCGTGGTCGGATCCTAGCCAACAATCGCAATATGTAAGTCTGCCTTAATGTGCACGCGCGATGCTGACAAGCAGGCAGAACGGTCGTAACGATCGTAAGCCTTCTACGCACACGATTTGAATACTGATTTGTTAAGCTGTTCTCTACGACACCTTACGACTGGGTAAGCCAGAATGATGTCTTGGATGTTGGGTGAAATGGCATGCAATGGCGGCTTCGGTAAACTTGGGGGAAAGTATTGAGATTTCACAATCAAACAGCAAATGTCTTTCTTGGATGACTAACTATATATAGAAAGCTGCGTCTCTTGCCTACATGCGTCACACTCTGCTGTTTTAACACGACATTCTTGCTTCATTTAGACTTGCTTCATTGAAACTAGCTTTCATACTAGAACGGTGATAACAGGATCGCGAGAGAATCCAAGTAGTCTAATATCTTGTTAATGCAGGTTATGGGGCTGGTACTAGACCAATACATGGCCGCATTAACCCGGTATTGGCCCAGTACCGGCCCAGTACCGGCCCCGTAACCCGCGTTATCAAGCTTGACTCGTTTATATTGGAAGTAAATGTTGTCCCACGCGATCACACCAAGTGACACATACTCCACATACTAGGCACATTTTCGCTGACATGAAGGGACGCATCGGGAGCCATTGTCTCAGAAGATTGTAGTAAATGCACCTTTGCAGTTTATCCACCAATCATATGACGTCATATCGTGATGCGCATGATAACGCCATACTCAAAGACGGCATGAATGGCATAGGTAAGTTCGTCACGTACACTTAATTGATGACGGACTAAGCGTTGTTGTACAAATTGTATGTCTTTACTATTTAATAAAGATGCTTTTGAATATGTTGAAATAGTTTGGAAATATTCAGCAGCGTACCTGTAGAATTTTCTTGAAATTCATAGTCATGGAGTTTAAGGATCGATCGATCCTAACACAGGCAACGTATGTGGTGGATCTTATCTGTTTTATGGGCGCGGAATAGCTAAAACGTGATTCCTCCATAGGGTTTACTGATGAACTGCTTCCACTCAAGGTTGCCAGCAATTTCCCAGTGAGTGAAATAACGAGCGTTGAAACATCGGTAAATACCACCCTGGGAGACACAAAGAAGCAGGAAATACTGGGAAATACTCCAATATGTAGGTAATACTCATGCTTGTTAAATTTCAATCAAAATACCCTCTATTTATTAACCAGATGGGCTAAAAATGGAACATAAAATATAGTGTGAAATATGAGAGCAACTATGCAACATATGCGCATCATAAGATATCTATATCCCGGTCAACTACATTGCAGATATAACGCATAAGTCATTTAGCGCACGAACTATTCAGTGGAATATCTCGGAACCAATTTGACTAGAGGTTACATCTAGGTGTGCACGATTTAAAAAAATATTTTGATGTATCGCGATACGATTTAATATCACGACTTTCTATGATATGAAACTGAAATTATTTTAAGAAATCGTGAAATATCATGATTTTTTTTTAGAGATATTAAATCAAATCATTGAGATGAATTTAGACAGAACCCCTTTTCAAAGTGCATTAGATTATGAGCAGTGTATGACATAGTCCATTTGAAATCCACTGAAGCCGATTACGCTTTGCTAGAATTAACAAAAAAAAGGTTTAATCGTTACAATGTCTATAGAAGAAGGACGAAATGGAGCTGAGCAGTGTTGATGACTTAGCTTAGCATAACATTGTATTAAACAATATTCACATAACAGGTATTTGAAGATTTAGACAGCTCATTATTCAGTGATCTGCTGGGAGAGTGTAGGAATGATGATAGCTATATATGTCAATGAGCTGCCAAAATTGACCCATCGCAGTGAAGAAAGCACTGCCAAAATGCTAATGGCTGTTGCCCGATCAAAATGGAGCACTTTTCTTAATCCACATTTATTGTAGCATAATGTGGAGTTGTGATTGCTCAATGGAAGAATCCAGGTTTAGCTATGCTCTGCCAATTTCTATGTGACAGTCTCGCGCCTGTCCACCACCCCCGCCACCCCACCCCAAACTCCACCCCGTCTGGATGTGTGTGGGGGAGTGGGTGGTGGCTGGTGTCTTCTCTTCTCCTCAATCGGAGTAAAGGAGGCCAGGCCCGTTGCATACATATCGGAGTTGTTGGCGGCTCTCGAGGCACCTGCAGTAGGGGTTGTGGCGACGGCTGTGGCGTCGGCGGTGACATTCGCAGTGGCGGTAGTTTGGCAGTGGCGGTAGTTGTGGCGGTAGTGATGATAGTGGTCGTTGCGGCGGCTGTACTTCTGTCAGTGGCTATGGTGGCTCTCTCTGCGCCGAGGTTGGTAAACATCAGTGTGACGCGCGGTCTAAAAAGCGTCCCCAGGCCTATGAGTAGCTCCTTCAATGGAGGAATCTGGTAGGCTTGATTTTTCGATTTAATCGTGACGTTTGATTTATTTTTTAAATCGCAATTTTTTCGATGTAATTGAGGAAAAATCGGAAAATTGTCAACAATTTCATGCTTGTTTATGTTTAAAATCTGAAGTGTGTGCTTTTCCGCCGTATTTGATCAGTACATGAGTACAATTTTAATCGATTCACGCCTGTGTTCAATGTGTTTATATCCCCCCCTCCCCCGCGTGCCATGCACGTGTCGAATAATTGAAAATCACAACACAAAGCGCTACAATAAACAAGCTAACAATAGCTAGGTAACGCATTTGTCAGCGAGAACACCAGCTAGTTACTCCGTCGAATCACCATATAATTTTCTTTCTTTCGCTGCAGACCCCCGAGTCTGTCGTGAAATGCCAAGTATATACTTAGTTGCAGAGTGTTAGGCAATCAGTGAGAACATACTTCTTTTTAATTCTAGAGTTAGCAATTTCAGGCGGTGTAATAATTTTTCCTTTTTGATTCGGTTGTCATGTCTAATTAAAGAAAATAAAGCAACAGCATTCCGGATTGTTTTATTTTGAACTGTACGTTCTGTTGATTACTCCTAAATGTAAATCGTACAGTCTGAAAGCAACTATAAACTGCACTATATGCCGAGTTTACGCCGTTACACTCGTACCTACTCAAAGCTACCGTACTTTGTATGTGGATTGCCCAATATGTCCCAGGGTACGAATATTAGGGTCTTCGCATTACTCCGGTAATGACCTAAACTCGTCCTACGAAGGGAGGCTATACGCGGCAGCTGGTACATCACGTAATTTATATTTTTTCTCGGCGATATTTTATATCAAATTTTTATGAAATAAATAATGTTTATTAAACTATACGCAATATTTAGGCGGTCCCAATTAATAATTTCACTCCCGCGATGATGGATATAAGGTCTACATTAAGCATAGACGTAGGATGGTAAGAATTTCTCTCATGAAAATGTGTTCTAATTTCGTGCTATTTTTGTATCATTTATTTCAGCTTTTTCTAGAAACAAGTCACGTTACCCCGTTTTATACTTTTGCGAATTTGGACCTACGATTTAATCGAAAATCGCGATTTTTTTTGTAAAATCGATCGCGATGTTTCAAAACAAAAATCGCACAAGCCTAGAATCTGGTCGGGTTGTCCTGTGAGATACGACATGTGCGTGCAGCTGTACTGAGTGCATGCCACAGATAGAAAGCACCACGGGTGGCTGTTCGTCTTTCCTGCCTGTGTTCGAGCCCAGCTCTATTTAGGCAGTTCTCTCTCTCGGGCACTAGTGAGCTTGGGAGCGGGTAGGAGGTGAGAGAGAAGTCGAGGTAGGGGTGGGGCGAACTAAGTCTGAATTTATTCCAAGGCTCTGTGTGTGGCATTTATCGTCGGCTGAAAGGAGTGCATTGGAGCGACTAGTGGACCAATTTGCAACCTCGTTGTCAGGATTGAAAACATTGTGTTAACTCTTAAGATCATCACTTGAGAGGCTGGAAGGCCTGTCTGGCAGTGGAAGACTGTCTCGGGAACAGGAATCCTTACGTGGGAAAAGAAACAGGTGTTCAGCAGAGGAGTAAGAGACAGCAGGGGGTATTTCCAGTAGTCATTACACGCTGGCGGTCGCTATTCATTCTCTCAGTCTATATAAAGTGGTATTCTGTCACGAAAGTAATTTAGTGCTAAGAGCTAATTCCTGAAAGTCCGCTTAAGATGGAACATGACTAATTTCCTCATTGGTGTCTTCAATTGGGGCTGAATGTCATTTTACTTGATACCAGCTGGTTGATCCGATGGTCTCAGTAGACGTTCAGAGGTGGTCCTTGTGAGTGTGTCTAAAATTGAGCAATTTGGGGGATCCCGCACGAGGTGGCAGTTTATCTATCAAATGTGTTTTGTGATTGAACAGATGGGCGCAGATGGATGCGATCAGTTAAGTTACACGAGGAACTCTACCCTCTCAGTCAGGCGAATCTGTCCTTCAAAGATGAAGATCGGCGTGGGCGACGTCAAAAAGGCTTTGACGCAATCTGAGGAATGAGCTTTCTGAGTCGCAGATGCGCAAACCGACTCATGTAATTAAAAAAGGAAAGAATTTAAGGAATCTCTGTTGAATCAAGGTGTCATTGCGGAAGATGACGAGGGCGACTAGAAAAAGATTTTGCATGCTACAGTGATTATTCTGGTTCGGTGATAACCGCAGATCGCATAGCTAAATCTGTTTATCCTGACTGCAAACCAAGCAGTCCAAAATAAAAATGGTCGCTAATGGACTGAGAAGATCGAGCCTCAGTGGTTTAATCTTTTCATTATACAATGCGCGTAAATCACGTGTAGCGCATGTAATACAGTATTTTTATGCGGCATGACCTTCTCTGAAAATAAAAAGCCAGGACGAAGGTCGACAGACCTGAAGGGACATGTTGAAAGGATGGTGAAGGAATTCGAAGCCTTTGGATTTAGCACATTCGTTGTGAGCAGTTTCATGTAGCGCGAAAAGGTTGTGGCATTAAAATCATTCACGATGGTGCAGGGAAGCGGTGACATTACTTCAGGTATCAGAAGGCGAGCTGAGAAATACAGCGAACTGGGAGACTCTGATTTTATATTTTTTAACAAAGAAAATAGGCTATTCTTAAGTGTCTCGGAAGTGTGGATCGTGGTGCCGAGGAACACATGATGATCGAGGAATCTTCGAATGGGAGCTACGTGGGAAGCAGCAGAAATAATATCCGCTGTCGACTTTTCGTTTTAGGGGAAGCCTTTTCGGTGCAAGACTCAGCGTGTTCAGCCGCAGCACTATTCTGAAGTTCACGCTGCGAGAAGCGCTTTAGAATGCAAATTTCTGCCTAGGGCGGTCGTCCATAAGAAGTGTACTTCGGCAGTAAGTTGCAAGGTGCCCCTGCTAATGACGCTAGTCTATACTTCACCTCTAGCGGGGTGCGAGATTGTCATCCGAAAATGATGTCTAATTCATTTTAGAGAAAAAGGCTGCTATAAGAGCTGGAGAAATCGATCACTTAAGGTGGTAAATCTAAGAATCTATAAAGAATAGAAAATACTAGATTAGTAGATACATTTAAGATTTAACCCACACAGTATCGAGTCTCTGTAAAGTGGTACATGTTCGAAAAGTCGCAATTCTGGGGAAAGCGGGGTCTAGGATTGGCTAATGCGGATGTTGCTGGCTTTGAACCAACCTTGGTAGGGATATTCCCAAGATGCAACATCAAGCAGTGATCTCGCCCTCAGAAGGCGAAGATCACTAATCCAGGACGGCAGCACTTCTAGGAATGGAGGAAAGTCCACCCATCTATGATTGCTGTCTTGTATTTATCCTGAACCAATCAGGGGCCAGTTTTACAAAGGTGCGTAAGTTACGCCCCCATCTAATTTAGACGCTTTACTTAAGCCCCGCGTCTACGTCAGTTTCGCGAAAGGGGTCGTAAATAAACGCCTAAATAATAAAACGCGTAACTTAGACGCGGAGCTCTCTAATATGCTAAGGCGAGAATCGTCGCCGCTTATGACATAATCCTTCTGACTGCATTGTGACAGCTGTCAGTGTTTAATTATAGTACGGGGTCAATCAGTGCAAATAATTTCTAACGCGGACCATAGAGGTAAAGAAATCTCTGCCTAGCGGGCATATAGAAAGTACAATTGTATATTCTAACGCCGGCAAGACGACGATTGAACGTTCGCCGCTACATTAAACTTTGTACGCGTTACCTAATTTTGTGTTTTATTTTCATAAACGTGGTCGACATAATCATGTTTGAATAAATCCTATAAATAGTAATCTTCTTAACATATGTAGGCCTAACTAAAAGGTAATTATGCGTCTATTGATTTTTCTAATGTATGTTTGCAAATTAAGAAAGAAAACATGAAATGAGCCGTCAAGGCATAGGAATTTTTAGTGCGACGCCGTACCCTCTCCTATTACGTAGACAGTGGCATACCAAGTAGGTCGGGCAATTCGTGTTCTAGCGAGACCTCCTACGCTAAACATACGGTGTTCTAAAATTGCCATTTTTCCGTCGCGCGTCGTGGCGACGAAAAATACACGACGATAATTCAAACGTCGCGCGTCGTGCGTCGCCACGACGCGCGACGCACGACATTAATATTAACGTCGCGCGTCGCGCGTCGTGCGTATATTTTATATTTCTTAAAAGTTAAAGTTATTATAAAGGGCGACGTCGTGCACGACGTCGCCTCTTGCGTCGCGCGTCATGCACGACGCACGACGCACGACGCGCGACGTTAATTCAAATGTCGCGCGTCGTGCGTCGCGCGTCGTGCGCCGTGCACGACGCGCGACGCGCGACATTAATATTAACGTCGCGCGTCGTGCGTCGTATATATATTTTATATTTCTTAAAAGTTAAAATTATTATAAAGGGCGACGTCGCCTCTTGCGTCGCCCTATTAATGTCGCGTTTTAGGGCAATGTGGCAGCACGTGGTTTTAAACGTCTGATGCGCATGTCTAAAGCATACATGCATACATTTCTTTTGGATGTTTCTCTTCACATGACAAACTGAAACTGTAAGTATATACTATTTAATTATGATAACAGCTACTGTGTGCATTCCACCGCCCCCTCCTCCAGCTACCCCCCCCCCCACCCCACCCCAGTCCAACCACCCTCACCCCACACACACACACACACACACACACACACACACACACACACACACACACACACACACACACACACACACACACACACACACACACACACACCACGAACCCACCCACCCACCCCGACACACAAGGTGTGGATCTAGACCTTCTCATCGGTCAGCTGTGCGAAGGTCAGAGGTGTACAAAAATCAAAATGGTGTAATTGATATCGGAGATATAATTATGTTAGGGCTGGGCGCGTGTACACGTGTATACGTACATGGGGAAAATTGATCAAATATACGTATTTATGTGAAATAAGTAAGATAGCCACCCCGGCTCCTACAGTTATCTTGAGAAATGTTAATTTGTTAACTAATTATCTTCACATAGCGGCGAGGTCAGCTCGTGGGTATTCCTTTGAATAACCAACAACATATAGGTGTGAACTGTTCAAACTACATCTTATCAACACAGATTATACTGCCGTGACGTGTCTCACTTATCTAAGCTCACAGGAATACGTCATTATTGAAAGTCTATTTGCATGTCGGGAGAGGACGATCTTTTGTAAATTGATCGCTGCAATGACTGACTCGTCGCAGTGAATGGCTTGGTAATCGAACCAGTCATGTCAGTGCTAATGTTTAAAAGAAATTTCTCTTAGCATGCAAATGGACCCTGATCAAGAAAAAGTTGCGATTTTCATTAACGTTTTAATGTTAAAACCGGCCTAAACATCAGCTAGTGGTCTTGAGAAATATCCATTTGAATGACATCAAAATGCTCTTTTTGTAAATTCCAGTGATAATTTGACAAAATAGTCTTCTCTTGATCTGTAAATAGGCAGTAAATTTAATTTTTACTATTCGGTTAATCAAAACGAGTAGCACTTTGAGCGCTTAGAGGCGCTGTTGACCCAAGGTGGGCGTGGACGAGGAGAGTGGTGGGGAGGTTAATACATTATTTTTACCGACCCCACCATATTACACCCCTCTACACTTAATAATAGGCAAAATAGATACCATATTAATACTACATTTTTGCAGCAGAATGACAAATACGTGTATACCTGTACACGTTCGTTAAGACTAACGTGTACACGTTTACTGATTTTGCTCCAAATGCACACCCCTAAATTATGTTATGATAGAAATTAGATCCTGAAACTAGTCTAGTTAACAAGGAAGCAGCCCTCTCCTCTCTCCAAACCACATTTATGCCATATCTGCCTCATACGACTCCGAATTGGAATAAAAATACACATGATTGTAAATGTATTTTCTCATTAGAATGTATGAGCTGGCCTCCCGGAGGATCTATATTCAATACATTTTCAGCCAGAGACGCAGAACTGGGCAGGAGGGATATTCACATAACAGACACCCCAGTAGGACACTGTCTTTACAATAGTCTGACTACGCTACTGATTAGATTAATATAATAACAATCGCCTTGTAAAGGGAAGAGTGTATTGCAATTGGGTCTGTCTGTAGGTCCATGTGCCCGTCTGTCGCTCTGTATCCGTAAGCTGTATCTCATAAACTACTGATCCGATTAGGCTCCAATCTTAACACAGTAAAGGAGCTTGCGGTGGAAAAGGATTTCCAGACTTATCACGATCTGGATAAGACAACTTGGATTTAAGCCTTTTACAACGTGACAAGCACGGGAGGGCGAGGGTCCGCAATCTCTGGTTGCTCTTGTTGTTAATGCCATTGGGCTGCAATATAACATTCAGAATGATATAGGGCAATACAACAATATTTATTAGTATATAAGCTTTCAAATCTAGCTAACCATTGTTGTATCAACTTAGCCAAGCCGACAAGAAAATGCACTTGCAATAGTTTTAAGAATGTCAGGCCAAGAAGTGGTATTAAAAAAAACTTGCAAATGTAATAACTGGCTCGGTTACCAAGCCAGTCATTTCAGTAGCAAATGTTCAAAAATAATATTCTCTTGGCCTGAAAATGGAGAGGAGCTAATGATAAACTTGAATTGTCTTAACCATTCCCCCTTTGACGACCAAACTGATAAAAACGTTCTTTGTAGTGGTCATGAGGGGAAAATCGATTTTTGTCAATTGCTGTGGTAAATTGACAAAAATAGTGTTCTCTTGGCCCTCAAACATTTTCTTGAAAGATCTTGACAATAAAAGTATTAGTACTAGTAATTAGTTATTATGTTGAGCGGTTGGAGGCGCTGTTGACACAAGATGTGTTATAGCTACTGTTAAAATGCCAGTATGACCCTTAGACTTAGATTGTCATCTGATTATAGTATAATGACGTTATTAAATGTAGGCTATGGAGGACGTTTGATCACCTGACCATTTTTCTAAGATTCAGTAATTATATCAATTCTCTAAAAACCAGTGATCTTATTTTCTTTCCTAGTAGTCTTAGGACTACATCTCTTTCTGTCCATGATGAAGTTAGGACCTCCCATGATAGCTGGTCTGCTTTGCTAGATTCCGGATCTATCAACTCACTCCCTCCGTACACATTCACACACTATTTTAGGACTTATCGTCCCATGTTAGGAATTAGCTGCTAACGTAATTTCAAGTCGTAGGCAGGAACCATAAGTATTAATTTAAACTAAACTAGTCTAAGTTTATAAAATAACTTAAGCCCTAGGTAATGGAAGCATACCTTTCGTTACTTACCGGAGGTTGACATAGGAATATTGAGGCATCCGTCACTAGAAACAGTTTAAAAATTGTGGTTTTGCCACACTTCACGAGATATGGTCTGGACCCCTCAGCTTTCCTACATCACTTCCTTAAAACACACACGCTTTTCAACGTTTTTGTTTTTGGATTGTGACTTGTTTGGTTCGTCTTCACTCTTCGGAGTCGGGCTTCTCAGGAACGTTTCCATTAGTTGTATTGCAACAGAGTGTTTGACCGATCCTCATGCGGTGACAGCCAATTCATTCTTCCATGCTCACTGCTTTTCATGAAGCCTCCCCGATCGAATGGACTCGACAGGAATAAGCATCATTGGTTGACCTGGATTAAAGTCTACTAACATTGGTTGTCTTTCCTCCGCTTGTCAGTGCACTTCGCTTCGTGGCTGAAATGCTTCCTACTAACTATTGCTAATCGTTAGGTTGGTTTTCGGTCCATCTAGGACATAACATATTTTTCTCAGAGGGGTACACTACGTGTTAAACTGGGAACAGGTTTTTAAACTTTGCCAGAGTTAGTAAATTTCCGCCAAAACCTAAACAAGCAGAGTCTCCTGTAAGCCTACAGTGTTATTGAGTTTCTCTATCTGGATAAACCGATTCTCTGTGTTACAGGCTTCCTATCTCTCTTCACAACCTCAAATCCTCTGCATTCCAGTAATCCACGTTACTTCATATCCATGCAACCGTACCAATCCGCACGCACATAGTAGGCACTTGAATTAATACTTAGTATAGTGTGTTTTTAAATTATTCGGGGAAAGGAATATATATAGTGTGTATTGCAATACTTAAAACCTAAAAATCCAAAACCAATTTAAATTCTAATGGCACAAAGCCACACAGCAAAACAAACATTAACATATATGTTTTATACCTCACATGTTTAGCATCCTTACCACTCAGGCCTTGTAGACTCTCTTTGGGTTAGGTTCTCTCACCTTATCCAACTTGTCACCTTAGGGATACCGGCGTACCTACCAGTGAATACCACATGTGGTTGGCGCCACCTGCGCCACCCAATAATACTGCGGCCTGGAATTAAAAGGGTTAGCTTTGTACCGTTTTCGTTCTGTCCTAATATATAAGATGGATAGGCTTCCCTAACATGACGAGATGGGTGGTGGTGCTGATGAGTGACGTGGGCGATGTTGAGATAACTATAGAACTCGTCGGGGCCACTCCGCTACAGTGGGATAGTGTAGGTGTGGGTAATGATAAGATGGCGTAGGAGGGTGAGATCAGGTAAGATAAGGTATGATACGGTATGGATGAGATGGGGTATGGTAAGTAGGGCAAGGATAAGATAGGTTAGGGGTGGGTTTGGTATGAGTGGAGTAGACTATGGATAAGTTATGGCAGGCAGATACGATGTCCTGTAAGTGTAACCTATGGTGTGGATGAGATTGCTGGGTAAGCTAGGGTACGGGTAAAGTATGGTAGGACTTGGTGGGTAGGCACTTTGCCCTATATGGAAGGCCTTTCTACTGAAATTAATTTCCACGTGCTTACGCATTAGCACGCTTATACATCATGTCTCTTTCGAATGGTATTTTATTGATTTCTTTTTCAGGGAAATGTGAGTTGGTATGTGGGAAAAAGCACAAATGCCTCCAACAAATTACACCTCATTAGCGCCTGGTGTGGACAGGCAACAGAAACCGAGTATCCTTTAACACGCCAGCAATTTTCATTTGAGTAACTTACCTTTTTATAAATGTTATATTAGTATTTTACCAAGATGTTTAGGAGGCCTAACTAGGGCCACATAGTGTTTGTGTATGATATGGCATGTTAAAGATGAATGTTGACGACTATGTGTTTTGGCTTTTGATTGACTGATTTAATCAGATCATGCTTATACTTTGACTGAGATGTTCTTTAAAAGTAATCTGTACATGCATTCTTGTTTCTGATCAGTTGAAAGGTTATTCGCTATGTACACGTTAACGTCATTAAGTTGAATAGAGCAAAAACGTCAGAGAAAACTATTTCAGACAAGTATGTCAAGACCTTGTTATGGGCGCATATCGTTATGCATTTCAACACCATAGTGATGCATGTCTTTTTATAGGCCATTGTCTGTCGATTGACCCGTAGGCCATCCTATTGTTATATGACGAGAATGTGTCTCGTATAAACATTATTATACCACTACATGTCTTTATAATGAGTTTAAAAGTACTGTACACTATGTATGTTTCATGGTGACGATATGAATGGCGATATAAGTGTTAGAAAAGGATCATCCCATTCCAACCAGATTAGAATCATATTTAAAAAAGAAAATTGGTACATATGTTTAAGTCAATATATAGTCATTTCCATAATAGTGTTTGCAAATGTAAACAGCAACATGCCGTGTGTAGACATATATCCACAGACATCTGTGCGTATCGATATAAAGATGTGTGCTCACCGCATTGTAGTAGATGCTAATTTCTAACTATATGCAAAATGAATGTGTTGATATCATATGGTGTTATGAGTATAAGAAACATATTTCATGGCGACAACTGTATAGTGTACATGCAATTACATATGTGCTGCTAGGAAGGGCTGTGCTGATTGCTTCCTTAGTCTCCCAGCAAATAAGCATGAATGTGGCGGGATTAAATGTCGGATGTGCAAATAGACGTTTAATCAGGTAGATGACTACCCCGGCTGTTTTCACAAATGCATAGATGATACGCCTCTGTCTCTCTTACATCAACGTCCTCTAACATCACCAAATAAGTATCAATAGCAACCCTCTTCAATGCTATATAGTCAATGGCTATGAAACATATCTGACACCTATTCATTTAAATTACAGCAATACAACCAATCTGAGTAGTTCTAAGATGCATGGCGAACTTATCATCAATCGTATAACTTCCCATTTATTACTTTCAGTTCCATGTTACCAATGCTATTTTACAATTCGTTCACTGACTAAGTGAAGTACGTGATGTAAAATCTGGCTATGCTCTGTACATCTCACATCCTGGTTAAACACTAGAATGTAGCCCTCTTAGCTACTGGAATAGTCCTCTATTTAATCCTCAGCATTAGCTTTCATTACGCCAATAATAGATTTTTGTCATCTTAATCACCCGACCGACTAGTATAATAATTTGAAATTGAACTCTGGTCTTTGTGTCCTTGACTATTACCAGGAGAAGAACTAATTACTGAATACTTCCGTGCTGGATACAAGCAATTAGAAATATTTGCACTCCTTTATACCAAGAATGGAATTACACTGAGGTATGTATTAAAGTAAATGTATTGAAATAAGAGTCGACCATCATCTATCCTAATGCATGTCACAGTTGTCGCTTAAGGCACACGCTGCACATATGTAGTCTATCAGAGGGTGGCAGCTACAGGCCTAATTTCTGAATCTGTATGGTGAGTTAGAACGTGTATACAGACATCATGTACGTACGTTCACGATCTGCGATTGAATTCAGGTGATCTACACACAGATTGAGTGAATATGTACAAGTGAATAACTTTACAGATAGAAAGCTGTCAACCAAAATAATGATACCGATTGAGAAATATTTAACTGAACTTATAGTAAATACTTAGTAGATAGAAAGTCACAAGCCGAGAATAGTAGTGGAATGGTTATAGATGCGACTGTTATATATTGAGAATAATATGATACACGGTCATCTGTAACATGCTGAGCAGTAAGACTAGCTGAGGTAAAGACAAATACCTGTTCTGACACAATTGTGATGATGTTGTAAATGATTCGATGCGCATAGTCATGGAGGCCGATTTTCCATGGGATGAACACCCGGAACAAAACAGCAACACCACAACAAAGAGTAATATCGCAATTAGTGCGGGAGCGTATGTCAATCGTGGGAATTGTTGGTATAAAGCAAACAACCATTATAATTTTATTACACACTACTTTATCATCAAGAAAACACATGTTGCTATTTTTGTCCACTTTTAGGTTATATGCAAGAATTTTATCTCACCTGGGTGAGCTTTTACAACCACGATTTGCCTATGCTGACTATCTGTCGCCACGTTGCTCCCTTTGTTGATGTATTAAAAGCAAATTTAGTAGATCTGTTCCTGTAGGCTATATCTATTTGAGCTATCAATAAAAAGAGGTCACGCCTTCAAATAGCAGAGATATGGCCCTTGATATATTTTCAATGTATTGAAGTTTATGGAGAAAATACATGTGTTGCCTGTTTCGTCATTCATAGATGGATTAAAACCAAATTTGAGAGATATGCTTCATTAGGCAACATCTATTTGCGTTTTTAATATGAGATGGTCACGCCTTTAAATAACAGAGATATGATGGTTGTTAGATTTTCAAAATATTAAAGCCTATGGGGGAAGTTAAATGTTGATAGATTAAAAACAAATTTTGATATCGTCCTTCAGGGCTCAGGCAATGTCTATTTGAACTATAAAAATGGATAGGCCACATCGTTAAACCAGGGCCATAACACTGGTTCATTAAGGCGTTTTAAAGTATTGAACCATAGGGGGAAACTCCCTCTGTTTCGCCAATTGTGATGGATTAAAACCAAATTTAGCAGATACGTTCCTTCAGTCAAATATCTATTTGAACTATGGATATAAAAAGGTCATGAGTTGAAACAAGGGCCATAACTGTGGATTCAAGTCGTTTTAACTATTGAACCCTATCGGGAGAATGGTGAATAGAGTATATGACACCTGATTTGTTAGTCATTGGTGTCAGTGATGCTTGCATCATTGGTAAATAATGCCAAGGACACATTGCCAACGACTCATTTGTCCATCGCATCAGTTAGGCATGTTACATTGACAAAGGGTCCTTGATACCTTGGCCAATTATGTCTGTAATACTTACCACATTGGTACGTGTTCTGGTTGGTCAGTGGCATATATCACATTGGTAAATCGTGCCAATGAAACTTGACTCATTGCTCAATATGGACAGAGACCATGGTTGCATTGGTCAGTGGCATCAGTTACGTTTGTCTCATTGCCAAGTAGTGCTTGTCCAATTGGTTAATAATAGGCCTATCAGTGACACTTACGCTGTTAGGCATTAGTGGTAAGGATGACTGCCTCATTGGTCAATAACGATACAGCTCATTGGTCTGTGGCAACAGTTATCCTTGTTCGATTGGCAAATGTTGCTCGTTGTGCATTAATTAAAGTAAACATGTTTACACATTTCCTCATCAGCCAGGTCATTTTATGTGCAAACACATGCACAAATATCCTTTTATCTAGAGAGACCATGTTACCATTCACTGCATACACATTTCAGAATTGAATAATATATCATAAATTTGTACAACAATCCAGGGAAAATACGCCACAGGTTGCAAAATCATAAATAATAATACTTCATTAGGAATATCATGACACAGTTTATCGATAGGAAAATAGCAGCCATCGTGAACATGTAAAAAGGGATCTGTGTTATATCGAATACAGTTACTGATCAGGTAAAAGGAAACTTTCATAAGAAACGTAAATTAAAAATCATAAATGTATCTATCCAATATGTGTGAACTGATAGTATCTTAGAGGTTATGTCAAAGGTGTATATAACGAAGACCTGCATTTGGCGGCGGGTGGGGGTGCACAAGATCGTTGTTCTTTAATCAACAGTGTATGGTGAATGGATACTGATACTGGTGGCACTTTGTTGTGCCCTTTTGTTAGCAATATACACAGTTAATTCCGTTTTGCTTGAGTACTTAAATGGGGTTGTTAGGCCATCATCTTGCCCATTGACATTGAGTCAGTAATGTGAAAAACACATCATTTAAGTCCTCTGCCGATGTTCCCTTGTAGGAGTCTCTCTCTCTCTCTCTCTCTCTCTCTCTCTCTCTCTCTCTCTCTCTCTCTCTCTCTCTCTCTCCCTCCCTCCCTCCCTCCCTCCATCCCTCCCTCCCTCCCTCCCTCCTCCATCCCTCCCTCTCCTCCCTCTCTCTCTCTCTCTCTCTCGCTCTCTCTCTCTTTCTCTCTCTCTCTCTCTCTCTCTCTCTGTTTTGGCGCAAACTATTCAGAACTGGTTAGCATAATCAGCACAGGTTCTACCGCTGTCTTTAAGTATTTCCAAATATTTGAATAAGTGCCATTGATAACATGATCGCCATATCATGTGCTTCTCTAGACAGCATGCTTAGATCAGGTGTTGTTTACAAAAAAGTTCATGGTCTCCAGGATTTAGGATTATGCCGATCAGGCCACCAAGCACTTTCATTGATCGGCCTTGGACTTGTATTAGGACAGTCAGCAAAGTATTCCATTCATTCCACTTCAGTCAACGGATGACGATGTGTGCCAACCAAAGAGTTATAGGCTTACCATTTTGGAATATGGTTATTAAGTTGCATAGCTTGATCAGGAACACGTGAATCTTCTAGGAATTCGGTTGGTATGTCTCTTGCCAATATTCATTAATCCACTCTCTGAACCGTAACTGATTCCTGACTAGTTGATGCTTCACGTATTATAGGAATTTATGCTTGATCACAACTGCTAATAGTAAGGTTATCTCCTTCAGAAGAAATAGGCATGCAGTTTTATTATTACAACTGGTTTGAAACTTCATATGAGTTGGTCTCTGCAGTGTCTAAGATGTGCTAACCATATCACTTGGTACTATGTATGTTGATGTAATAGGGAGCATCTTGATAGAACGATCCCGTGCAACTCTTACTCGAGCCAAATCTCTCTAGTCTTTCTTGTCAGTGTCTCTATTTCCCCACGATTGCCGTTGATATATCGCTGCTACTGTTGTATGAACATGATGGAGTGTTCTTTTGCCATTAATCGTATCCTCACTGAAATCACCGTTGTCTATTGCAAATGAAATAAATCTATTTTTGTCAGCAAATGGAGGAATCTATTCCCTATAAAGGTGTATTTGATTTAAATACAGAATTAGCAATTTATGTTTCTAGTCTAAGCTACTGATCGAGTGAATTTACAGTTATGTTCGAATTGGGAACTCTCGTGCTTTGGGTTATACATGATTCGGCGCTCATGTTCATAGGCATACATTATATCTTATGCAATTGACAGAGAATTGTTATTTAATGTTTTACATCTTATACTAGAAGTTTGAAGGTGCCCTCCTTGACCATGCAGAAACCAACGCAGAGAAATACATAACTGTTTTGGAACATGTTTAATGGCATCTGCCTGACGAAATGAACCACTAAGCTGCCATGTATCAGCATGTCCTGTTTTCAGAAGCTTAGCGCATTCAAACACTGTTTTCATATCTTTGTCAGTACCTAGGGAGTTCTTAGTAACTACGTTTAATGTTGAGTCTCATGTTTGTATAGAAAATACCTGTACAGCTTTGTTTCAACGAGCAGGTGTTATTAGTCGGTATTCTAAGTTGCGACCAACAGTTGTAGTGCTGTAAAGCATCAATTGATTGTGCATTGCTAGAATCAAGAACAGAAATTAGCTGGACTTTCTGTTTGGCATTGGCTGCTGCCTCAACGGTATTTTCCAGCCCCCTTCAAATGATGAAACTTGATGAAAATGCAATGGAGCTGTGATGGAATGCTCAATCACAATCACGTGTATGGAGAGACGAACCTTATGAAAACCGAAAACTGCACAAGATCCGAACTGTAAATACTATTGCTTTTTGATTGAGACTTTGCACATTATAAGTGTCGCTTGTGGCTGCCATATATATAGCATGCACGGTGCCATATGACTTTGTTAGGAGCTACGTCACTCGGCGTGGTGTTTTCAGGTCTACGCCTTATCTCAAGGAAGTCTCCATCACCATATTTAGCACACTTGTGAACATAGTCTAAGAAGTTATCAAATGACTGTCAGATTTTCGACAAGACAATCAAACGTTAAAAGCTGTGCTCAACCGTGGTTTCTTCGTGCTACTACAACTAGGATCCATGTTTATACAGTCACGCCAAGGATATGCTAGAAATCTTAAAATAACTAAGAGGGAACATTAAATGAATTTAAGTGTAGCCCTATACTTTGAAAACAAAGTAACGCTTACAACGCTAAATACCAGTTACAAAAAGTAAAAACTGTGTACATCGTTAGAAATATTCTATTCACTATTTTGAAATCAATTTTATTAAAAAAATTCCTTACTGCCCAGGATAGCAACTGCATCCAGTAAATTTATTTGCAAACTATTTAACAGCTCACCTGTGTATTTGTTTTGAAACATAAATGCCATAAATCCAATTTTAAAATTGCTTACCATTTCAACACTCCATACCAAATACAACAATTTCTTCATGGTGTAAATATATTCAATTGAATATTTTTAAAATTATTTTATTGGAAGCTGTTGTTGCCTAGGACAGCAACTGCTTCCAGTCAAATTCTTTTTAGACATATTTGGTGCCAATATGGTTTACTATACAATACGTTACATGAGTTTTAGTATTTAAAGGGTAAAACAAATTACCATTAATGTTTAGCCATAATGATGATTTTCAAGTCTCTCTCTCTCTCCCTCTCTCTCTCTCTCTCTTTCCAATAAAATATGCATAAGCTTAGAGTCAAATAGGAATGATATGATGGTCCAAATTAATGTTACCTGTGTACATACGCAAGGCTTGGCTATGTAAATTAGACCCCTTTCTGCAATAAAAATCCAGAAACTTTGAAACTAAATAAAATACAGTAAATTCGCTATGAAAAAGTGGAAACATGGTTATTCTGATTCACAAGAACATGAGGAATATAAATATCAACGTTATCTGCTTTATACCCAAAGTTCCAACGGAACTTATTTTGGCTACACAGGCTCCCGCACTAAATGGCCAATTCAGTAAGATCAGCACGTCTGTAACATGCCATGTGATATCAAAATGGTTGCAACGGCCATGTGCTAATCTTTCAGCAATGAAAGGAAATCGCATCCGTATGACAAGAAGTATGATGTTATTAGTTCCATAATTGTGGATGATATGTAAAATATCATCATTATGAAGGTTGGTTAGGCAAGTACATCACAGTATCATTCGAATCTCCAGAATATTGAGTTCAATTTTATGGCAATAAGCTGAACTATGCGTTCCAACCATTCTTAATAAATAATGTTTACTAAACCATACAGTTTGTTTAATCCTTTAACGCCCACAGAATGAATCGGCATTTGTTTCAGTACTTTCCAATATAACTTTAATCTGTGTCAGTATATTACTGCTTTTTTACGAATATGCAATCCATTCAATTTTTCTTTCAAAGTATTCGCCATTTGAATCGCATCCTAACGCTGCTCAATCTACGACATCGTGCTGACCCCAGACAAGTGGTTGCCGCTATTGAGGTAAACCTCAAACAAAGTATACATATGTAGTATTGCATTGTAATTTGCAAATTCATTGTTTATCATCATTTGTAATCTTTGTGGTCAGGATAAGACTGCTACTTGATGGTGTCTTTTGAGAAAATTTTATCTATATAGCATACATTATGTTGCATTTATGATTCTCTATTGCTATTTAACATCCAAATCCTACTCTAATCTCTGCATACTTTTTTCAGCATGAGATTTCAGGCAGTGGTGCATATCTTGGTTGTCGAAGCATGGCAAGAAGACTAATGTCAAAATACAATTTGCATGTTTCCAGGTAGTTAATGAAACAAACTGTATACACGTGCGTGTGTGCGTGCGTGCGTGCGTGCGTGCGTGCGTGCGTGCGTGCGTGCGTGCGTGCGTGCGTGCGAGCGAGCGAGCGGGCGGGCGTGCGTGCGTGTGTGCGTGTGTGTTGTTGAAATACAATTCAGTATGTCTATCATACTGCACATCATTCTGCCAGGAATGCGTCATGATTTTCATCTGAGTATAATGCATTGACTATAACAAAATAAATTAATTCAAAGTGGCTGTACACACTCTGTCATGTAATCATTCTAAACTAGAGCAATTTCCTAGTTCACATTGCCGCTTTACAATTAGACATATACAGTCGAGTAGTTATTGGTTTCGGTTGGCATCCCTAGGATACTTATTTACTAGGTCCCATTCATGCCATGTCAAGCCACGACTTTATCCTGTCTAATCGAATGCATTCCAGAGTTATGACCAAAATGCCTATTCTTGTATGCACTTCGTGACCTCGTGACATAGATCGTGACAGATATTTGCGGCTTTAACCAGAACCTCATAGAACCTCTAACCACCTGTAATATGAATGTGGTGATTTTACCTACTTGCGTTCCAGATTTATGGAGAAAATATCTATGTCAGCATCACCCAGTGACACTGTGACCGATTAGCCAATTTCAACCATACTTGACTGGAACTGCACAATAGTGAAAGCCACCCGAATTTCTATATACAAATTTAATTGGTCATTTATTCGGATGACCGTCTTTGATCCCTCACCCATCCCAATTGTAAAAGAAATCGTTTGAGGGGGAGGATCGGTTTCGAAAACTGCTTAAAATCTCGAGTTTTTTAATATCCCTCGGGGTTGCCAAGGATATTAACAAGGTCAAGGCCAACGAAGGACGTACTTATACACAAGCTAAAAAGAAAGATAGATTGAGAGATCAACAAATCTCTTAAAGTAACCCCACATAAAGACACAACTGCAATGGAGATAACTCTGACTCCAAAACAAAGAACTGGGAACGCGTGACACAAAATACCGCTATACAAACATCAGTACCACACCAGCACCAGCAACAAAAATAGCTAAGGGCGAAGCAACAAGAAAAGCGCAGAATAAATGCATAGGACAGTCACAAGACCCTAGAACAGCAACTGCTGCTAAAACAACACGTAGATAATTGTTGAATGGGAAAAGCTCTCCCCCTTCATTGCACATGTAGTAGACATCTGTATGCAAGGGGCGAAAGGACATGTAAAAAAATTAATAATATACTAAAATTGGCAAGTGCTTTCCAATCTGAGGTTTTTAACAATACACAATACTGGGGGTTAAATACTTCAGCGGAACCACTACAAGTGTAGACCAATTTGGGATACTATTTTAAAAGATAACGATTTCCCTGACATTTGTTTATCCTCACGACATACACTGAACACCTACAGACAGACTTAAGAAACCTGGATACATTGTGGAGCACCGATGCCAATTCTGAGGATGGGGTGGCATCGCAACCATCATTAGAGAAGGCATAAATAATGAAATGGCAATGTGGAGAATCTAATGATCAAAATCATAATGAACGATGACAACTTTAACTGTATCATTATATGCAGGCCAAATATCCATACAGTTGATGACGACAGTACACTACTCACAAATGCGGTCGGATAGACCCCTACTAGTAGAGGATTTTAACCACCACCACTCCATATGGGATGGCTCTAGGAACAATAAAACGGGGTGGGTCCTTGAGAAGGTGATCGATGGATACTAAAATACTAAAACGATGGCAGGGCTACTAGGCTGGACACCAATAGAGGCACACAGTCTATTATAGATCTAAGCCTAATAACACCTGGATTTACAATAAGATCTCCACGGGAGTGATCACCTACCAATTAAGATAAAACTATCTGAGCTGGAAACTGGTGGTAAGTTACCAGAAAACGGCAGCACTTGGAACATTCAGAGTGTCTGGCCTAAATTTAGAAAATTATCACAGACGAGCGTAGTGCCGATCACCAGTAGTGACACTGAGTAATACTATAGCAAATGCATCGATATCCTTAAAAAAGCTGCAGATGCAGCCATCCCAGAAACAAAACCCAGCAATAAACCCAACCAGAGGGAGGTTCCTGCTGGAATGCCGAATAAACTAATTAAGCAAAGGAAAGCTTGGAATCGGCTCAAGCACACATTTAAAATAAAATGTCTTGCTGAGTCTAAGAGACGTCAGGCTAAAGTAAAAAGAGGTATAAAAATGGCTAAACATGACAACTAAATTGAATTATGTAGTAAAGTATGCCATTTTATGGCATCTAGTGCCATATCGAAAAAAGGTGAAAGCCAGTGATAGCGAGCGATAAGATGAGAGGCCCCACCCCCTACTGTCAAATGAAGTTACCCATGCCAAGGACAGTGAAAAGCGTGAACTCGTAGCCACCTTCGCTTTCCCAAACAAAAACAACAACCATGACATTAAAAGGGAGGGAATGCTTAAGGAGCATGGTTAGTGGTTCCATATATGCGGATGATACTGCACTAGAGACACGATACAGAAGCATGGGCATAGCATGCAAACTCAGGCAAATCCTGGACTAGCGGCTAAGTGGCGTAAAGATAATGACTTTAAACTATATGCCCAGAGGACGCTGTAAATCAACTTCTCCAAGAAGATGCGGACAGGCAATCAATGTCGTAAATGAACCAGGATTCTTAGGCCTAATATTAGATAAGGGGTTTACTTGGCCCTCTCATATAAACAAGTTGTTGATTAATAGATATAATAAACAAGTTAACCTGCTTAGAAAGCTAACTACCAATGCCTGGGGGACGACTTCCCAACTATGTTTCTGATGCAGAGCATTTGATTATTCTCACTTGATCATTCCAAATATCCGTTTTCCATACAGTCATGCAAACGGTGTACTGTTTATTCTGCTATTAGTTTGACTATTGTATAATTTTTATGCAGAGCTACAGTCCTCCAAATACAAAATGAGCTGGATCCTGCTGGCGTTACCAGCCGCAAAGAGCATAAACTTACTAGACGCGTTTACCATAATGCAGGGCCTAATTTCCTTATTCACGTGGATGGATATGACAAACTAAAACCATACGGCTTTGCTATTCACGGATGCCTGGATGGGTATGTATTTTAATAAAGTAAGTCAGATGATATTATTATTCTACATTTATATCGACTATGTTGAATAATTTAAGTAAAGCTATGGAGCAGTAGTAATTATCACATGGACGTGCACATATGCGGCATACATACGCACAAACTGGTACAACACAAAAATTGATTGACAATGTACAGATCATCAGAATTGAGAGATAGATGATCACATATAGGCTTACGGTGGATAAAATATGGACAAACCAGATAAATATACAATTGCTTTGTAAAATACGTATTACATTGCTGATTAATTGTGATCATGTTAACCACATCTTTACTGTTTCCAGGTACTCAAGGAGAGTCCTTTGGTTAAAAGTATGTAACTCGAACAACGATCCCGCAATTGTAGCATCTTACTTTCTGGATTACATTAAGGAAATACAAGGTATATATAATGGAACGCTATGATATTTAAAACAAGGACAAATTTGTACAAAACCTGCTTCATTGGTACATACATACATCCATACATCCATCCATACATCCATACATCCATCCATCCATCCATCCATTCATCCATACATACATACATATATACATACATACATACATACATACATACATACATACATACATACATACATACATACATACATACATACATACATACATACATACATACATACATACATACATATATATATATATATATTGATGAGGTCGCCATTAGCTTTTGAACCCAAATTCCTGGTTGCTGATGCTATGCGGAGTTGCATAATGGCGGTTCGATCCCCCGACCGGGAGATGGTGATCAACAAATTAAACTAACGGGTGCATCACTGTCGGCTAAGTTAGCACAAGGAAATTGAAGCCGCACGTTGCCAGTGCATCAATAAAATAAAAATACATATACTGCCAGAGCCGTGCTGGAGTCAGAGTACAATAGGCGTAAAAGCCTAGGACTGATTGTGACGGATGCATCCACAGATAGTCCCATATGAATCGTCAGTGTGTCAGTATATCAGACATGTGAAAGCTGGTCGGCCAATCCTTGACTTTTTAGTCTTGGTGCGGTGGTCCAGTGGAAAGATGCCTGGTTGCTGATGCTATGCGGAGTTGCAGAATGGCGGTTCGATCCCCCGACCGGGAGATGGTGATCAACAAATTAAACTAACGGGTGCATCAATGTCGGCTAAGTTAGCACATGGAAATTGAAGCCGCACGTTGCCAGTGCGTCAATAAAATAAAAATACATATACTGCCAGAGCCGTGCTGGAGTCAGAGTACAATAGGCGTAAAAAGCCTAGGATTGATTGTGACAGATGCATCCACAGATAGTCCCATATGAATCGTCAGTGTGTCAGTATATCAGACATGTGAAAGCTGGTCGGCCAATCCTTGACTTTTTAGTCTTGGTGCGGTGGTCCAGTGGAAAGATGCCTGGTTGCTGATGCTATGCGGAGTTGCAGAATGGCGGTTCGATCCCCCGACCGGGAGATGGTGATCAACAAATTAAACTAACGGGTGCATCACTGTCGGCTAAGTTAGCACATGGAAATTGAAGCCGCACGTTGCCAGTGCGTCAATAAAATAAAAATACATATACTGCCAGAGCCGTGCTGGAGTCAGAGTACAATAGGCGTAAAAGCCTAGGATTGATTGGGGCAGATGCATCCACAGATAGTCCCATATGATCGTCAGTGTGTCAGTATATCAGACATGTGAAAGCTGGTCGGCCAATCCTTGACTTTGTAGTCTTAGTGCGGTGGTCCAGTGCAAAGATGCCTGGTTGCTGATGCTATGCAGAGTTGCAGAATGGCGGTTCGATCCCCCGACCAGGAGATGGTGATCAACAAATTAAACTAATGGGTGCGTCACTGTCGGCTAAGTTAGCACATGGAAATTGAAGCCGCACGTTGCCAGTGCGTCAATAAAATAAAAATAAAAATAAAAATACATACACACACACATATATATATATATATATATATATATATATATATATATATATATATATTGATGAGGTCGTCATTAGCTTTTAAACCCAAATTGTCACATGTTTGGTCATGTTACATCAAATGCGTCAAAAGTATTCATTTTTAAAACAATGTTGCTGAAAGCTGTTGCTGTGGCAATATTAGCTTGAATATTTTGAAATTATTTTGAAATCAATACCCATGGAAACTTCTGACATTTGAGTAACTATATTACAAAGCAAAAGTTTTAATCAAAATTACTCATTCAGATCAAAGATTTTCAAACAAGGCCATCAGTTACGTATTCCTTTGAATGTTTTCTTTGCATTCCGAATTATTTATTATACTTTGAAAACGTCACTTAAGCACCGGGAGATGGTGATCAACAAATTAAACTAATGGTTGCATGACTGTCGGCTAAGTTAGTACATAGAAATTGAAGCCGCACGTTGCCAGTGCGTCAATAAAATAAAAATACATATACTGCCAGAGCCGTGCTGGAGTAAGAGTAAAATAGGCGTAAAAGCCTAGGATTGAATTGTGGCAGGTGCATCCACAGATAGTCCCATATGAATCGTCAGTGTGTCAGTATATCAGACATGTGAAAGCTGGTCGGCCAATCCTTGACTTTTTAGTCTTGGTGCGGTGGTTCAGTGGAAATATGCCTGGTTGCTGATGCTATGCGGAGTTGCAGAATGGCGGTTCGATCCCCCGACCGGGAGATGGTGATCAACAAATTAAACTAATGGTTGCATGACTGTCGGCTAAGTTAGCACATGGAAATTGAAGCCGCACGTTGCCAGTGCGTCAATAAAAATACATACATACATATATATATATATATATATATATATATATATATATATATATATATATATATATATATATATATATATTGAATATTTTGAAATTATTTTGAAATCAATACCCGTGGAAACTTCTGGCATTTGTGTAACTATATTACAAAGCAAAAGTTTAAATCAAAATTACTCATTCAGATCAAAGATTTTCAAACAAGGCCATCAGTTATGTATTCCTTTGAATGTTTTCTTTGCATTCCAAATTATTTATTATACTTTGAAAAGGTCACTTAAGCACCTTTCAAATGATCTCACGGTTCACATCAAAGTCAGATTATTAGTTCTTTTTGAAGCAGTGACCAGTCTGCCGCTAAGCCATTGAAAGTAGCTCAATCTTTAACACCTTTCCAAATTGAAACCAACTTATTTATCCAGAGCTCAATTAGTCAACAATACATTATTACAATGAATTATAACACCTTATTAGCGGCGTGTACCTCAAAGCAAACAACTTAGTAACTTTAAAGAAAATGATTAAGTCTCAAAAACATTCACTTGGTCAATAAATAGTAGGGCAAACTGTTGGACTGGTAGATTTGTCTAAAAGGCTGCTGAAGAAGTGTAATCAACACGAAACGCGTCCAGCCCTCTGACGATGTAAAAATTCTTATTGCTGTTTCTATTGCTGTGTATTGCTGTATTACTGTGAGTACTGAGTAATTTAAAGATATTTATATTGCTATTCTTGTATTGCCTGTCCTTAAATATTATCATGCCACCACTAATCATTACTACTAACCACATTTCTCTTATTTCAGCTTTGTAAATTAAGCCCTCTTGGATTAGAAAATTATATATAGACAGACAGACTAGCTGACAAACCTACCACCTGTCGAGTGTGCGCCTGGCAGCATTTTTGTATTGATTGACTGTCTGGCTGCATTAGAGTTTGATTGATTGATTGATTGATTGATTTATTGATTGATTGGTTGCTTGAGTCTTACTTGATTTGACAGGTTGCTTGATTTGATTGTTTGTTTGAGTTGATTGCTTGCATGACTTGTTATTTGACCTGATTGGTTGCGTGATTTGATCTGATTGGTTGCGTGATTTATTGCTTGAATTGATTGGTTGCATGATTTCTTGCTTGAATTGTCTGGTTGCGTGATTTGTTGCTTGAATTGACTGGTTAGGTGATTTGTTGCTTGAATTGATTGGGAGCGACAGATTGATTGAAATTGATTGAGATTGATTGAGATTGATTGAAATTGATTGAGATTGATTGAGATTGATTAGGATTGATTAAGATTGATCGAGAAATGATCGAGATTGATCGAGATTGATTAAGATTAATTAAGATTGATTAAGATTGATTGATTGACTGGGATTTGCCTGATTGATTGGGGGCTTGAGTTGTTGCTTGATTTGACTAGTTGCTTGATTTGATTGGTTGTTTGATTTGATTGCTTGCTGGATTTGATTGTCTGCGTGACTTGTTGCTTGATTGGTTAGGTGATTTGTTGCTTGAATTGATTGGTTGCGTGATTGATTGCTTGATCTGATTGGTTGCGTGATTGATTGTTTGATTTGATTGGTTGCGTGATTTGTTGTTTAAACTGATTGGTAGCGTGATTGGTTGCTTGAATTGAATGGTTGTGTGACTGATTGGTTGTTTGAATTGATTTGTTGCGTGACTGGCTACTTGAATTGATTTGTTGCGTGACTGGTCACTTGAATTGATTAAGTGCTTGATTGGTTGTTTACCTAGTTGCTAGCTTGATTGCTTGTCTGATTTGACTGATAGTTTTACTGGTTGTTTGATTGGTTGTGTGATCTGATTGCGTGCTTAATTTGATTAGGTTTGGATTTGTGGTTTGCCTAGTTGAGGGATTGATTGATTGGTTGCTTGTCTGTTTGACCGATTTTGATTGATTGATTGATTGATTGGTTGCTTGTCTGTTTGACAGGTTTCGATTGATTGATTTGTTGCTTGTCTGTTTGACCGGTTTTGATTGATTGATTGATTAGTTGATTGATTAATTGATTGGGACTATGATTGATTAATTGATTGCCTAGTTGCTAGCTTGATTGATTGCTGATCTGATCGATAGTGTGATTGGTTGTGTGATCTGATCAGTTGCTTGATTGGTTGGTTGATTTGATTAAGTGTGTGATTGGTGGTTTACCTAAGTTGAGTGATTGATTGGTTGGTTGCTTGTCTTGTCTGATTGCCAGGGCATTATCATGGCTAGACAGAGCAGGGGAGGGAGAAAGGATGGCAATGAATCGGATTCACGCCACCAATCTTCTGCCCATGCTCGCCTAGTCAAGGTATACTATATGGTAATACAATGCTTCCATCACCTTGGTGTGTTGGGCAAGCACATGGAGGCAGAGACACTGCCAAACTGCTTAGGCAAGAAGCTAAAAGAACTAAACAAGTTCTGCAAACCAGTCATGCCAAATGGAGATGTCCACTTTGACATTTGTAATGCTAATTTTGGTTGGGCTAAATCCATAGTACAGACTCTAATCAATCATTACAATTGCCAACTTGGCTGTATCAGATCCGAAATTATATCAGTCCAGGATCATTCCCACCTAGACGTTGGCCGTGCCATGTCAACCGCCATTCGCTGGGCAAAAACACTCATGGAAAAAGGCTTCATGATAAGGCTATTGCAGCCATTTATGACTTTATCAGACCCATTGATCTTCATTTTTCCCTGCTGTCGTCAACAGAGATGCTACACCAGTTCGTAAAACACCAGCCGAAACATCAGATTTTGTACCACCCTCTCAGGGTAAAAAGCGGGTAAGGTTACCTGCTGAGACCTCACCTCCAATCAAACGTACAGATACCAGGTGTTCTCCAGGCAGTGTCCCATCTACATCCTGTGATGGCAACATGTACTCACCAATTAACCCATTGCTAATCCCATTACCTGAGTCACCACCACCCGCCGAAACCTCGGCACCGATCATATGCATAGATATCAGGCCTTCACCAGTCTGTGTCCAATCTACATCCGATAATGACGAGATGCAGTCACAAATTGACCCAGCATCAATCCCTTTACCTGGCTCGCCACCGCCTTCTGCACCATCATTCTCACCCGATGATTTTCCATCGCTTCCACAGAGGGTAGCTAAATCTGATCGGATATTAATGGAGAACAAGCTGGGCCTCACAACCACACTACTCCAAATGTACCGCAACCACGGTTCACACCATCTCCTCAGTCTAAGCCTAGAAAACCAACGGAACTAGAGCAAAATACGTTATGTAACAAACCAAATTGGCAGCTCCCAACCATCAACAAAAAGAGCCTGTTGCTTGGAGCATCTAACCTGAGCCGAATCAATGTGGCACCCCACCCAGAAATGCAGGTAGCTTGCTTCCCTGGGGCATCTATCAATGATCTAAGAACGATCATTAATAGATACTCAGCGAAAGTCAAACCAGAAATGATCATCCTAAATATAGGCATAAACGATCGAGACAACCCAATTCCAGCCTCAGAGAATCGGCTCAGGTTGTCGTTCAGCATGGTGAGGAAGAAGTTCCCTTCGGCGAGCATCTACTTCACTAAGTTAAACTTCTCAACCACTTCGACCCTGCATCAAAAACGTGCACTGGAGGCAATCAATTGTGTTGCTGAGTCTAGCAGGTCCTCTGGGTCCGGCGTTATTGTCATTCCACGCCTGCCACTCACAGAGTTCAGTGTGTGTCATGACAATATTCACTGGACTGAGAGAACTGCTAATGCTATCTATGGTAATTGGCTCAAGTTCCTTAATTTAAATTGAATGAGGGTCAGGGTAGCATCCACCCAGAACTGGAACTGGGTAGTAATATTGTAAACTTAACCGGCTCCGCATTAGGTGAAGCAGCACAGTCACTGCTTGATTTCGGCTTGACCTTTGTCCCAACACCAAAACCTAAAACAGGTTTGGATGCAGATTTAGATAATGGCTTTACTGAAACTGCTGAATTTGGTCACCGAGTGAAATTGGCAGATTTCTTTTGAAACTCCAATAGTAATATTCCACCATTCATTGAAAAAACCGGCTGGGCTCCAGACTTAAAATGTGTTGACCCAGCAATCGGTGAAAGTATAAAACTTTACTCTGAACGTATTCAAAATACTACATTTCCAAACGATCAGCAAAATTTGTCCTATGAGCAACGCCAGGCCCTATTAGGTTTATCTAGAAAAAGTGAAATTGTCACCAAACCTGCGGATAAAGGGTCGGCTACTGTAATAATGGATAAAGACAACTACATTAAAGAAGCGCATAGACAGCTTAGTAATCCGAAGCATTACCGAAAACTAAATGAACCACTTTGGAAAAATAACTGTAGCAAATTCAACGAAATTCTCCAAAAAATGGTTGATAGCAAGAAGATAACTGAAAAGCAATTTAAATACCTGTGCGCAAAAGATGATTCGAAACCACGTACATTTTATCTACTTCCTAAAATCCATGTCTGTTGACTTATGGACCGACCCAATGACACCACCAGGGCGATCCATCATTTCAGATTGTGGTTCGGAATCATATAGGATTAATGAATTTATAGACTACCATCTTCAGCCAATTGCAAATAGACACTTTAGCTATCTGAAAAACACTGAAGACTTCCTAGCCCAGGTCTCTAAGATCTCGGTCCCTCCAAATTCATTCTTAATTACAATGGACGTCGATGCTATGTACACAAACATTGACATCGAAAAGGGTCTAAATTCAATTCGTAGAGCGTTTGCCGACTATCCTGACACAAACAGGCCCAACAGAGAAGTAATAGCTCTATTAGAGCTTAGTCTGAAGGGCAATGACTTTGAATTTGCTAGTGAAATTTTTCAACAAATTTGTGGCTGCTCAATGGGTAAGCGTTTCAGCCCAAGTTTCGCTAACCTTTACATGGCAGAGTGGGAAAAGGAAGCACTCGAAAACTGTCCAAATCAGCCGCTCATTTACCGCAGGTACCTCGATGATATTTTCATGATCTGGCAACATAGTAAGGAAGCATTTACCGAATTTCTGGCCATTCTGAAGAATCATGATCCGAATATCAAACTAAAAGCTCAAATTGATGAGCTGTCCGTAGACTTCCTGGATGTAACTTTATACAAAGGTATAAAGTATGAAACAACTGGTTACTTAGACTACAAAGTTTATTTTAAGCCAACTGACTCGCATCAACTACCGCACAAGAAATCATTCCATCCTCCGCATACTTTCAAGGGACTTGTAAAATCACAAATAATCCGTTTTCATAGAAATTCGAGTGATAAGAAAAACTTTGAATCATCATGTTCGACCTTATTCAAAGCCCTCACACCGAGAGGGTACCCTTCTCGGTTCCTGCGCAAAATAAAGTCTGAAACTTTGCATAATTTGGAAATCATTCCGGATAATGCCAGAAATTCTCGCCTACCAAAATTTGTGATAATCGTCCGATTATTGGTGAAGGAGAATCTCGGAAATGTGAAAAGAAAAGGTGTAAATTGGATACATTTCTTCCTTCCAAGAGTACATTCATGAGCTTTCAAAACAAAAGCAAATTTCAAATTCAGTCGAAATTAGATTGCGATTCTGAAAATGTCATTTACTTAATTTCATGCAAATTGTGTCAAAAACAGTATGTTGGCGAAACGAAAAATCGACTAAGATGCCGAGCAACTAGACACCTTTCAGATATTAGACTAGAGGAAGACACACATGTGGCTGAACATTTTAATCTTCCTGATCATTTAGTCACTCGTGACTTTGAAATTATGCCTATCGAACAGCTACCTCTTTCAAACACAACAGAGGAAACCGATAAACAAAGAAAACTAAGAGAATCGTTTTGGATTAAAGAACTCGAAACACAATGGCCAAGGGGCATAAATTCGAAGCCAGGCCTCTCGGATCAACGTGAGATTATCCCATTTACCCTCACATACAATCGGAAAAATGTTGAAATTGCGAAAATCCTAAAGGATGAGTATCACAAATTACAGGACAATTTAAAACAACCATTCAACAAGCGTCTGGTAATTGCATTTAAGAAAAATCCTAATCTACGCGACATCTTGGTAAAAGCGAAATTCAAATAAGTGTTCAAAACATCAATCAATGATTTATCATTGTATACTAATCAGGCCATATGGCATCTCTTTAAACAAAATCGACAATCTCAGGTGATAAAATAAGCAAAAATATTTTCAATTTTTTAAATTTTGAAAATTCTGAGCCGGTGCGTTTACAATATTACATACATACATACATACATACATACATACATACATAGGCCTACATACATACATACATACATACATACATACATATATATATATATATATATATATATATATATATATATATATATATATATATATATATATATATATGTATTGATGAGGTCGCCATTAGCTTTCGAACCCAAATTGTCACATGTTTGGGATGCCAGGGGCAAGTATCCGCCCATGTTTGGCCAAGTTCCATCAAATGCATCAAAAGTATTCATTTTGAAAACAATGTTGCTGAAAGCTGTTGCTGTGGCAATATTATGTTGAATATTTTGAAATTATTTTCAAAATATTCAACCAGGATACCTATAACCCGGATACCTATAACATAATTTCTAGAATACTGATGTAGTTTATATTTTGAATACGGTCACTGTGATCTTGCCCATTGACCTTTTGACCCAAAATTGATCCCCATGTTCGAGCCGACATGTGTTACCTTTTACCCAATTGTGGTCAAAATCCCTCAAGTAGAACCGGAGATATTGTAAAATGTTATGAAATTAAAAAATGAACAAGACCAACAACTAGATCTGTTCAATGGGCATATTTAAGGCGTCCATGTGTCCCTGAACTCGAACTAGACACTCGTTCATTGTACTTTATGTTCAATCCAGTTCTCTTGTGAAAATTAATTTCTAGAACTGCTATTGATATCATGTATTGCCATTCTCATTAATATGGCAGGTGATTTGAAAGATGATTTCCATAAGGACACAGAACTCGGCTAGATCATTGCACAGAGGTCTTAGTCCATGATTTGGCCATTCAATAGTAAGCATATAAATAAGCAATTGACCATTTTAGCAGTAAAACGGTTAAAACTGGTCAAGAAAAATTTAGCTAGATCGGGACACATAGGGATTGATTAGTCGATGGTTGAGCATTCAGCAGTAAGCATGTTAATAAGTAATTGACATGTGATCCGCAGAAAAATGGTTAAGCTGTGAGTGACATTTCTAGCTGTCTAAACTGCCAAATATGTACAAAATCTATAACATAAAAAACTTAGTATTTAGTAACATAAGAGGTAAAGCAAATCTATGAATTTGCCAGTCAAAGGGTTAATAATTAGTAACAGCATTCAATCCAAAATGTTTTCAGAAATGTCAAGTGCGTGGCATTATCATCTACAATAAATGCAAGCTTTATATTGGCATTCATCAGTCAATTTGCCAACACACAACCACCCACCCCCCCCCCCCCTCCCACCCCACCCCTGATCAACTGCCATTAAATGACAATATCTGTCACATTAATTAACTTGACTGGAGGATTGAGCCAAGGCAGTTTATTTATCTAGACCGTCGAAGAAACCCAGCTTATTATAGTAGGTCTGTCAGCACTGGAGCTGGAACTTGATACTCACCTCTATAGCAGGTCTGTCAGCACTGGAGTTGGAACTTAATACTCACCTCTATAGCAGGTCTGTTAGCACTGGAGCTGTAACTTGACACTCACCTATATAGCAGGTCTGTCAGCACTGGAACTGGAACTTGATACTCACCTCTATGGCAGGTCTGCCAGCACTGGAGCTGGAACTTGATACTCACCTCTATAGCAGGTCTGCCAGCACTGGAGATGGAACTTGACAATCACCTCTATAGCAGGTCTGTCACCACTGAAGCTGGAACTTGATACTCACCTCTATAGCAGGTCTGACAGCACTGGAGCTGGAACTTGATACTCACCTCTATGGCAGGTCTGTCACCACTGGAGCTGGAACTTGATACTCACCTCTATAGCAGGTCTGCCAGCACTGGAGCTGGAACTTGACACTCACCTCTATAGCAGGTCTGTCAGCACTGGAGCTGGAACTTGATACTCACCTCTATGGCAGGTCTGTCAGCACTGAAGCTGGAACTTGATACTCACCTCTATATCAGGTCTGCCATCACTGGAACTGGAACTGGAACTTGACACTCACCTCTATAGTAGGTCTGTCAGCACTGGAGCTGGATCTTGATCCTCACCTCTATAGCAGGTCTGTCAGCACTGGAGCTGGAACTTGATACTCACCTCTATAGCAGGTCTGTCACCACTGGGGCTGGAACTTGATACTCACCTCTATAGCAGCTCTGTCAGCACTGGAGCTGGAACTTGATACTCACCTCTATGGCAGGTCTGTCAGCACTGGAGCTGGAACTTGATACTCACCTCTATAGCAGGTCTGTCACCACTGGAGCTGGAACTTGATACTCACCTCTATGGCAGCTCTGTCACCACTGGAGCTGGAACTTGATACTCACCTCTATAGCAGGTCTGTCAGCACTGGAGCTGGAACTTGATACTCACCTCTATAGCAGGTCTGTCAGCACTGAAGCTGGAACTTGATACTCACCTCTATAGCAGCTCTGATAGCACTGGAGCTGGAACTTGATACTCACCTCTATAGCAGGTCTGTCACCACTGGAGCTGGAAGGTGATACTCACCTCTATAGCAGGTCTGCCAGCACTGGAGCTGGAACTTGACACTCACCTCTATGGCAGGTCTGACAGCACTGGAGCTGGAACTTGATACTCACCTCTATATCAGGTCTGTCAGCACTGGAGCTGGAACTTGATACTCACCTCTATAGCAGGTCTGTCACCACTGGAGCAGGAACTTGATACTCACCTCTATAGCAGGTCTGTTTGTTAACTAACAAGTATTCTAAGATACAGGGGCGGTGTATGTGACACCGTACCTTGGCCATCACCACTCGGAAACCTCCTATCGTTTCCCAGAGTCGGATCAGCCCACGGCGCGGATAGGGACATCCAAACAATTTAAGAAGCCATAGGGCTTAGTGGAACATGAAGAGAGACAATAACTTTACAGATAATAGGCCCTATAGGTAAATTGGCCAATTTTACACAACCTTGCCGGGGTGCGGTGCTAGATTACCGCAACGACCGGAAAAGAGGCGTACACTATGTGTCTCCTAACGAAGAAATTCTCTCTAATCACATTAAACCTATCCTATCGAGCTGAATAGTTAGGTGTAGTCGGTAGCATGCTGGGCTAAACAAAGTTATAGCACGGACAGCAACCTCAGTGAAAATTTGTTGGTGGCGAGAGAAGGTGATGCATATGTAAATGTTGCTGTATAGTGTTCCCGACATGCACTGCGGTCCTAAGTTTTCTACAAATAAACAAAACATATCAACGAATGGCTACTAGTCATATACAAAACTATCCAAGTACAAGTAATAACAATGTGAATTGATCAGGATAACAATAATGGTACAGGTTGATAGACCTATTACGGTGCGGTTAGTGAAAACACCCTACAGCAAATAAAAATAACTATGAACAGATAAAGAAATTATAACTAGGAGTCCTAAGACCGTTACGGTGCCTTTTAGTCATCGCGACCATTTACAAAGATGAGACACAATCATTAAAGTTGTTATTAACAGAATAATTAAAGATGTTAAGTATAATTTCTTGAATAGTCGGTAGCCATTCTTAAGGACGGGCTACCGTGTTACTGAAATTGATACATCACCATTGGTGTGACATGAGACAACACGTTCTCTGGAAGCTGGAAGAGTTTCCGCATGTAGATTCCCGCAGACAGGATTCCCGTATGCTAATCCAGGATGGGAGTGGTGCGAACTCAGGACGGTAATCACAACTTGGTCGGCAAATTCTACGATAACATTATTGCTATGAGAAAGGTTCCCGTTCAATGACGGTAAAAATGAAAGTTGAGAACAACCCGTTAACAGGGACGTGGGGATGGGTGGTGTGTGTGTGTGTCTGTGTGTGCGTGCGTGCGTACGTGCGTGCGTGCGTGCGTGCGTGCGTGAGTGCGTGCGTGCGTGCGTGCGTGCGTGCGTGCGTGCGTGCGTGCGTGCGTGTGCGCGTGCGATCTTCAGAAAGCATCCCCTTATATACTCATGGTGACGTCGTAACTGGCTGCCTCAACCAATCAGAATTTGATGAATCAGCCAATCAGCACGCTATAATCTTGTGACGTATACACAATTATCTAAATATTGTGATAGATATAGATGTGAAGATGACGTAGTGAGTGTTACACACATCATTGATTATTTAGCTATATATATATAATTTCCGCGTTTTAGCATACTTCAGGAGTCGATTCGCGGTGACATTTGGCACGAGCTGTATGTCTTGAGTGTGCGCGATTTGCTTCCTCCCCACGTATGGACGAGCAGGTGTGGTGCCCTTTCTGATTGCCAGGTCGGTGTGACTAGACTGAGTGCTGTATGATGCGGGTTGGCGTGATGCTAATGGTGCTAATGGTGCGCACACTCAAGACATACAGCTCGTGCCAAATGTCACCGCGAATCGACTCCTGAAGTATGCTAAAACGCGGAAATTGTCATCACAGACCATTGCAGCTCTGGCATCACTACCTCGACCCGCAATATGGCTCACCAAACTCGGCACCGCCGCAACAGCAGCAACCACGCTGACCATCACCCCACCAGCCACGTCAAGCATCACTACGCCAGTCAGGACCACCACCATCGCAGCCGCAGGAACAAGCATCACTACTCCCGCAGTAACTACCACCGATGGAGACATAGACACTATAAACACTGTGCCAAATATTCCCGCAATAATCACTTCAGACATTCCAGAAAGCGCCAGTAATAATGAAAACATTTCAGAAGTAGAAGTCCATCCGCCACGTCCAACCACCACCAGTCGTGGAACCCAGACTCGAAGGGGAAAAGTGGAGGTGTGATCATTCTTGCTCAAAGTTACAGTAGAGAATATCGGTGGTGCGACTCGTGGAAACTTACTTTTTATTATTTTTTATATACTTTTCTTATTATTATATATGTTGGATCAATTGAATCCCGTCCCTAAGATAATTTCGGTTACCCTACACAGCTGCGCAATATGCTTGCCCAGCTGTGGCTCACACATAAATGAGCACTGCCGACTCTTGTGTTGTAAGAACATTGTGTGCGATGTAAAGTATGCAACACACCGCAGTGCAATAACGTCATAATCCCGTCATGCAGTCTCAGCTATGCTGGGGCTGCCTGACAAACCTAGCTTTTTACTTATTATTATTAACTATTTTTCTTATTATTTTTCTTCGTGTCTTAGGATGTCAGGACGGTTATGGAGTTAGCGAGAGCTACCCATGCAGATCCGCACTAACGGGACACAAATATACACTTTTAATCAATGTATATATTTGCGCATCCCTTTATTTACCCGGGATGCGCAAAGTAATTGCATACTAAATTAATACCTAATAAGGGTATGTTACATGGAAATTATATTATCATATATGTTTTATATTCTTATATAATATTATTATAAAACTTATTAATTATGGTACGTTGGAGCTTGGGTGTTCTCTGCGGAGATAATGATTATCCACACCCAGAAGAGAACACCCATGTGAGCTATTGTTTTAGAAATCAGTGTCTAAAATAAATAAAGATTAATTGAGCACGCACCAAAATATTTTTTTTAAAAACAAAAAAAAGGAAAGCCCTGGAAAAATAATTCCAGGTCAAAAATTAAAACTAGAAATATGCCTCCCTTCTCCTCTTCGGAACCGCTATGTGCTCTGTCTCTCATAACATGCGTCTATTGTGTCACTACTCCTCTCCGGCCACGCGCCTACCTGGGAAGTCTATAATTCCCACCTAGCATACGTCCGTGCGTCGATCCGCAGGGCTAGGAGGGGGTGGTGTAGTTCGGATCGACCGGTCAGGTACGGGCCATACCAGTTAAGCTGGGTGCGCGCCGCCTGTCCTGATTCGTTCCGTGAATGCGTCCCCCTGGATAGAGTCATGGGCGTGTATAAACCTATGGGAGAGGAAGTTCGTTAAAATGCGTGCCGCGCACTAATCCCTGCATTGACAGAGCACGTGTAGCACGTCCGAGAGCGGGTAGCGCTTTTAGTGTACCGAGCAGGTGCATTGTAATGCCTTAGACTTACTCGTTTCCAACGAATCTGGTACCAATCAAGACCAGACTTCAACGGGCTTTTCAAATATGTTAGCTATTTCAAAATCGGATCAGAAATAGCCGAGTTATCCACGGAAGACCCCTTTAAATATTGCTCAAATATTTCCATAACGTCGTAATCGTGTATATATACATATATATATATATATATATATATATATATATATATATATATATATATATATATATATATATATATATATATATATATATATATATATATATATATATATATATATATATATATATATATATATATATATATATAGCTAAATAATCAATGATGTGTGTAACACTCACTACGTCATCTTCACATCTATATCTATCACAATATTTAGATAATTGTGTATACGTCACAAGATTATAGCGTGCTGATTGGCTGATTCATCAAATTCTGATTGGTTGAGGCAGCCAGTTACGACGTCACCATGAGTATATAAGGGGATGCTTTCTGAAGATCGCACGCGCACACACACGCACGCACGCACGCACGCACGCACGCACACACACACAGACACACGCACACACACCACCCATCCCCACGTCCCTGTTAACGGGTTGTTCTCAACTTTCATATTTACCGTCATTGAACGGGAACCTTTCTCATAGCAATAATGTTATCGTAGAACTTGCCGACCAAGTTGTGATTACCGTCCTGAGTTCGCACCACTCCCATCCTGGATTAGCATACGGGAATCCTGTCTGCGGGAATCTACATGCGGAAACCCTTCCAGCTTCCAGAGAACGTGTTGACTCATGTCACACCAATGGTGATGTATCAATTTCAGTAACACGGTAGCCCGTCCTTAAGAATGGCTACCGACTATTCAAGAAATTATACTTAACATCTTTAATTATTCTGTTAATAACAACTTTAATGATTGTGTCTCATCTTTGTAAATGGTCGCGATGACTAAAAGGCACCGTAACGGTCTTAGGACTCCTAGTTATAATTTCTTTATCTGTTCATAGTTATTTTTATTTGCTGTAGGGTGTTTTCACTAACCGCACCGTAATAGGTCTATCAACCTGTACCATTATTGTTATCCTGATCAATTCACATTGTTATTACTTGTACTTGGATAGTTTTGTATATGACTAGTAGCCATTCGTTGATATGTTTTGTTTATTTGTAGAAAACTTAGGACCGCAGTGCATGTCGGGAACACTATACAGCAACATTTACATATGCATCACCTTCTCCCGCCACCAACAATTTTTCACTGAGGTTGCTGTCCGTGCTATAACTTTGTTTAGCCCAGCATGCTACCGACTACACCTGACTATTCAGCTCGATAGGATAGGTTTAATGTGATTAGAGAGAATTTCTTCGTTAGGAGACACATAGTGTACGCCTCTTTTCCGGTCGTTGCGGTAATCTAGCACCGCACCCCGGCAAGGTTGTGTAAAATTGGCCAATTTACCTATAGGGCCTATTATCTGTAAAGTTATTGTCTCTATTCATGTTCCACTAAGCCCTATGGCTTCTTAAATTGTTTGGATGTCCCTATCCGCGCCGTGGGCTGATCCGACTCTGGGAAACTATAGGAGGTTTCCGAGTGGTGATGGCCAAGGTACGGTGTCACATACACCGCCCCTGTATCTTAGAATACTTGTTAGTTAACAAACAGACCTGCTATAGAGGTGAGTATCAAGTTCCTGCTCCAGTGGTGACAGACCTGCTATAGAGGTGAGTATCAAGTTCCAGCTCCAGTGCTGACAGACCTGCTATAGAGGTGAGTATCAAGTTCCAGCTCCAGTGCTGTCAGACCTGCCATAGAGGTGAGTGTCAAGTTCCAGCTCCAGTGCTGGCAGACCTGCTATAGAGGTGAGTATCACCTTCCAGCTCCAGTGGTGACAGACCTGCTATAGAGGTGAGTATCAAGTTCCAGCTCCAGTGCTATCAGAGCTGCTATAGAGGTGAGTTTCAAGTTCCAGCTCCAGTGCTGACAGACCTGCTATAGAGGTGAGTATCAAGTTCCAGCTCCAGTGCTGACAGACCTGCTATAGAGGTGAGTATCAAGTTCCATCTCCAGTGCTGACAGACCTGCTATAGAGGTGAGTATCAAGTTCCAGCTCCAGTGCTGACAGACCTGCTATAGAGGTGAGTATCAAGTTCCAGCTCCAGTGCTGACAGACCTGCTATAGAGGTGAGTATCAAGTTCCAGCTCCAGTGCTGACAGACCTACTATAGAGGTGAGTATCAAGTTCCAGCTCCAGTGCTGACAGACCTGCTATAGAGGTGAGTGTCAAGTTCCAGCTCCAGTTCTGGCAGACCTGCTATAGAGGTGAGTGTCAAGTTCCAGCTCCAGTGCTGACAGACCTGCTATAGAGGTGAGTATCAAGTTCCAGCTCCAGCGATGACAGAGCTAGTATAGAGGTGAGTATCAAGTTCCAGCTTCAGTGCTGACAGACCTGCTATAGAGGTGAGTATCAAGTTCCAGCTCCAGTGCTGACAGACCTGCTATAGAGGTGAGTATCAAGTTCCAGCTCCAGTGGGGACAGAGCTGCCATAGAGGTGAGTATCAAGTTCCAGCTCCAGTGGTGAC
>JAVVLW010003635.1:0-15000 GCA_034401795.1 Chaetoderma sp. LZ-2023a
AGGTACGGCCTAGCAAAGCCTGTAATGCCTAGGTAAGGCATATATATTGCTTAATAAAGCCTGGATTAGGACTCGGTGATGTCTAGGTATTGTCTAACAAAGCCTGGCTAAGGCCAAGGTATGGTCTTGCAAAGCTTGGATAAGGCATATTTCCGGCTTAGCAACGCCTGACTAAGACCTGGCAAAGTCTCGCTAAGGCGTAGGCAATGTCTACAAAGCCTGGATAAGGTCCAGGTAAAGTCTATCACAGCCTGACTAAGGCCTAGGTAAGGACTAGAAAAGCCTGGCTAAAGCCTATGCATGGGCTAAGTAAAGCCTAGCGCTTAGCAAAGACTGGTTCGGGGTTAGCCAAGACCCTGGTAAGTCTTACCAAAGCATGGTTAAGGCCTAGGCAAGGTCTGGAAAAGCCTGGATGCGACCCAAGTAAATACTAGCACAAACTGGCTAAGGTCTAGCTAATGACCAATAAAGTCTGGTCAAGCCCTGGCTACGCCTCGCT
This sequence comes from Chaetoderma sp. LZ-2023a, assembly GCA_034401795.1. Taxonomy (NCBI): domain Eukaryota; kingdom Metazoa; phylum Mollusca; class Caudofoveata; order Chaetodermatida; family Chaetodermatidae; genus Chaetoderma; species Chaetoderma sp. LZ-2023a. The sequence goes on from JAVVLW010003635.1 coordinate 500, forward strand.
AAGGCTTAGCAAAGCCTGGCTAACGCCAATGTAATGTAGTGCATGGCTTTGCTAAGTCCTAACTAAGGTCTAGGTAAGGCCTCGCAAGGCCTGGCTAAGTCCTAGGTAAGGTCCAAGTAATGCTTAGCAAAGCCTGACTCGTGCCTATGAAAGGCCTGATAAAGCCTGGCGAAGGCCTAGGTAAGGCTTAGCAAAGCGTGGCTAAGGCTAAGTAATATCTTGCTAAGCTTGCCTAAGGCCCAGGTAAGGCTTAGCTAGGCTTCGATAAGCTATACATAGGCATTATCTAGGTCATTGCCTGGTTTTTATAAGCCTTACGTAGACTTTGCCTAGGTATTAGCCGGGCTTTGCTAGGCCTTTGTCATGCCTTAGCCCTTAGCCAGGCAAAGCTTTGCCTGGCTTTACATAGGCATTGACCAAGCTTTGCTAAGATTTACCTAGGCCATACCGGGGCCTTAGCCAGGCTTTAGTAAGCTTTATCTAGGTTTCGTCACGATTTGCTACGCCTTAACTAGGCCTTAGACAGGCTTTGCATGGCATTGCATAGGCCTTAGGCAGTCCTTAGACAGGCCTTACCCAGGACCTAGAACGCTTTGCTAAGATTTACCTACGCATTAACTAGACATTAGCCAGGCGTTGTTAAGACGTAACTAGGAATTAGTCAGGATTTGCTTATCCTTAACAGGGCCTTAGCCAGACTTTGCTAAACCTTATTTAGGCCTTATGATTGCCTTAGCCAGGGTTTGCTAGGCATTACCTAGGCCTTATCCAGGCTTTGCAAGCCCTTACCTTGGCCATAGACTGTTATTGCTAGGTCTATGCAAGACCTTAGACAGACGTTATCCGGCCCTTAGCCAGGCCATAGGCAGGCCATAGCCAGCCGTTAGGCAGGCCTTACCGAGGACTTAGAACGCATTGCTAAGATTTACCCACGCATTACCTAGACATTAGCCAGGCGTTGTTAAGCCTTAAATAGGACTTAGGCAGGATTTGCTAATCCTTGAAAGGGCATTGGCCAGACTTTGCTAAACCTTATTTAGGCCTTAACTAGGCCTTAACCAGGGTTTGCAAGACCTTAACTTGGCTTTAGCCTGTTATTGCTAAGTCTATTCAGGACCTTACATAGGCTTTAGACAGGCCTTATGAAGGACTTAGCCTGGCATTAACCAGGGCTTTGTCAGACTTTGCTAAGCCATATATAGGCCTTAGCCACGCTTTGCTAAGATGTCCCTAGGCCTTACCTAGGCATTAGTCAGGATTTACCAGTCCTTACTAGGCCTAGCCACGCTTTGTTAGGTCTTAGCCATGCTTTGCTAGGCCTTACATATGCCTTAACCACACTTTGCTAGGCCTTACATAGCTCTTACCTATGTCTTAGCCAGGCTTTGCTAAGCCTTATCGAAGCCTTAACCAGGCGTTGCAAGACATTACCTAAGAATTAGTCAGGCTTTGCTAAGCCTTACCTAGGCCTTAGCCAGGCTAGCCTAGGCCACACTTAGCCCGTACCTAGGCCTTGGCCAGGTGTTGTCTTAGGTACGCTTTGCTAACACTTACCTATCCATGGCTAAACTTTACAACACCTTACCTAGGCAGTGGCCAGCCTTTCGTAGAAATTATCTAGACTTTAGTATGCCTCACATTGGCCTTACTTAGGCGATAGCCATACTTTGCTAGGTCTTACCTAGGACTTAGCGAGGTTTTGCTAGACATTAACAAGGCCGTAGCCAGACTTTGCTAAGCCTTAGAAAGATTTTACCTAGGCCTTAGCCAGGCTTTGCTAAGCATTACCTGGGCCTTAACCAAGCTTTGCTAGGCCTTACCTGCGCATCAGCCAATCCTTGTAAAGACATTAGCCAGGCTGTGTTAGTCCTTAGCCAGACATTACTAAGCTTTACATAATCCTTAGCCACGCTTTACTTAGCCTTGCATTATTGGCGTTACCTAGGCCTTAGCCAGACTTTGCTAGGCCTTCCTAGGCCTTATCGATGCTTTAATAGACTTTACCTGGCCATTAGCCATGCTTTGCTAGACACTGCCTAGGCATTAGCCAGACATTACTAAGCCTTACATAATCCTTAGCCACGCTTTGCTAGTCCTTGGCCAAACTTTGCAAGACATTACTTAGGCTTTGCTAGACTTAAGCCACGCCGTAGCAAGGTTTTGCTAGGCCTTAGTCATGCCATATCTAGGCCTTGCCCAGGCTTTGTTAGGCCTTGCCTAGCCCTTAGCCAGGCTTTGCCAAGCCTTAACTAGGCCATAGCCACTCTTTGCCAGGCCTTACCTGAGCTTTAGCAAAGCTTTGCAAGACATTACCTAGGCCGTAGCCAGCTTTGCCAAGCCTTACCAAGGCCTTGCCTAGGCCTTAGCCAGCATTTGGTAAACCTTACCTAGAGCTAAACGAGGTCGTAACATGGATTTGCTAGGCCGTTGCCATGCCCTAGCTAGACTTTGCTAGGCCTTACATAGGCCTTGGCCAGGCCGTAGCCAGGCTTTGTTAGGCCTTACCTAGGTGTTAGCCAGGCTTTGCCAATCGTTAACTAGGCCTTAGCCACGCTTTGCTAGGCCTTACCTGGGCAGTAACCAAGCTTTGCAAGACATTGTCTAGGGCTTAATCAGGCTTTGCTAAGCCTTACCTAGGCATTGGCTAGACTTTCAAATACATTATTTAGGTATATGCAAGGCTTTGGTGGACTTAGTCAGGCCTTAACTGGGCATTTGTCAGACTGTGTGAGACTGTAGCCATGTTTTACTAAGGCTTACATAGGCCTTGACAAACCTTTGCAATACTTTATCTAGGCCTTAGCCAGGCTTTAGTTGACCGTATCTAGACATTAACTTATCCAGGCTATCGTATGGGTCAAATTGGCCTTAGATAGACCATAGCCAGACTTTGCTAGTTCTTACCTAGGCCTTAGAGAGGCTTCGATAAACTTTACCTAGGTCTGAGCCATGCTTTGACAGACCGTGTTAGTCGTTAGCCAGGCTTTACTAGGCCGTAAATCCTTACCTAGGCCATATCCAGGCCTTAGCCAGGCCTTATCTAGACATTACATAATTGTTAGCCAGGCTTTTGTAAGCCTTACATTGGTCTTACCTAGGCCTTCGCCATACTTTGCTAGGCCTTACCTAGGCCGTAGCGAGGCTTTGATAGACTTTACGTAGGCCATGCTTTGCTAGCCATTGCCTAGGCCATAGCCAGACTTTGCTCGGTCTTGCCTAGGTGCTACCGTGGTCTTAGTCAGGCTTTGTTAGGCCTTCCCTAGGCGTTAGCCAATCTTTGTTGGGCCTTAGCTGGGCCTTGGCCAAACTTTACATCGCCTCACCTAGGCCTTAGCCATGCTTTGATAGACCTTATCTAGACATTACCTAAGTCTTAGGCAGGCTTTAGTAAGCCTCACATTGGCCTTAGCAAGGCCTTAGCCGGACGTTTCTCGGCTTTACCTAGGCTTTAACGAGACTTTGATAGACTTTACCTAGGTCTTAGCCATGCTTTGATAGACACACTGACAATTTATATGGGACTATCTGTGGAAGCACCTGCCACGATTCAATCCTAGGCTTTTTACGCCCATTGTACTCTGACTCCAGCACGGCTCTCGCAGTATATGTATTTTTATTTTATCGGTGCACTGGCAATGTGTGGCTTCAATTTCTATGTGCTACCCAGCCGACAGTCATGCACCCATTAGTTTAATTTGTTGATCACCATCTCCCGGTCGCGGGATCGAACTGCCATTCTGAAATTCCACTTAGCATCAGCAACCAGACATCTTTCCACTGGACCACTGCACCAAGACTAGAAGTCAAGGTTTGGCTGACCAGCTTTCACATGTCTGATATACTGACACACTGACGGTTCAGATGGGACTATCTGTGGATGCACCTGCCACGATTCAATCCTAGGCTTTTTACGCCTATTGTACTCTGACTCCAGCACGGCTCTGGCAGTATATGTATTTTTATTTTATTGATGCACTGGCAACATGCGGCTTCAATTTCTATTTGCTAACCAGCCGACAGTCGTCCTACCCATTCGTTTAATTTGTTGATTACCATCTCCTGGTTGCGGGATCTAACCACCATTCTTCAACTCTGCATGTCATCAGCAACCAGACATCTTTCCACTGGACCACTGCGCTAAGACTAGAAGTCAAGGTTTGGCCGACCAGCTTTCAGATGTCTGATATACTGACACACTCTTAATTCATATGGGACTATCTGTGGATGCACCTGCCATGATTCAATCCGAGGCTTTTTACGCCTTTTGTGTTCTGACTCCAGCACGGCTCTGGCAGTATATGTATTTTTATATTGACGCACTGTCAACGTGCGGCTTCAATTTATAAGTGTTAACCAGCCGACAGTCATGCACCCATTAGTTTAATTTGTTGATCACCATCTCCCGGTCGCGGGATCAAACCGCCATTCTGCAACTCTGTATAGCATCTGCAACCAGACATATTTCCACTGGACCACCGCGCCAAGACTAGAAGTCAAGCTTTGGCCCACCAGCTTTCACATGTCTGATATACTGACACACTGACGATTCATATGGGACTATCTGTGGATGCACCTGCCACGATTCAATCCTAGGCTTTTTACGCCTATTGTACTCTGACTCCAGCACGGCTCTGGCAGTATATGTATTTTTATTTTATTGATGCACTGGCAATGTGCGGCTTCAATTTCTATGTGCTAACCAGCCGACAGTCATGCACCCATTGGTTTAATTTGTTGATCACCATCTCCTGGTCTCGGGATCGAACTGCTATTCTGCATCCCCGCATATCATCAGTAACCAGACATCTTTACACTGGACCACCATGCCAAGACTAGAAGTCAAGGTTTGGGTGACCAGCTTTCACATGTCTGATATACTGACACACTGCCGATTCATATGGGACTATCTGTGGATGCACCTGCCATGATTCAATCCGAGGCTTTTTACGCCTATTGTACTCTGACTCCAGCACGGCTCTGGCATTATATGTATTTTTATTTTATTGACGCACTTGCAACGTGCCGCTTCAACTTCGATGTGCTAACCAACCGACAGTCATGGCCCCATTAGTTTAATTTGTTGATCACCATCTCCCGGTCTGTTGTATGCTGAGTGAATAAATTATACCCTCTATAGCCATATAAGTCCGTCATATAAGCTCAGTTATATTCGCGTTAAGCTAGGATTCCATTTGCGCGGAGGCAGAGACCGACGCGGAGGTGGACGCCGACGCGCCAAAATAGATTTCATTATATTTAATACGCACGATTCTATATAGGTGGACGCGGGCGCGGAACGGCACGCGGACGCGGAGGCGGTTGTCTCGATCGCTTCGTGTAGCGATCGGGAAACGCACAGCGCACAGTCGCTAAGGAAAACCCAAGCAATAACGGCAATAAACCCGGGTTTCCTGTTACTTTCAGTACGTACACCAGTGCCAATTCTGTAGACGCTTTTAAAAATGAATTATTTTGGAATAAAGTCATTTCTTGTTACACCTCGCGAATATAAAGATAAACAATTAGTGACCCACGTGTGACACGGCATCAGCAAGGCTATATGGCAAAAGAAGATGGAGTACACCTCATAACTATGTTGAAACATTACCGAAATAAGAAGAGAAACACAATGTAAGAAATTATATTGAATATTATGGACTTAGTTTAAATCCTGAACCAGCAATGGATTCCAATCAAATTAAGTCAAAAATATCCAACGTTACATTTGATTGTTCTAAATTATTTCTGAGCTGTACTAAAAAAATTCATATCGTATTTGGACAACAATGTTGCGTGCTTGTGTGTGCGTGCATGCGTTTGTGAGTGCGTGCGTGTGTCCGAGCGCGAGTGGGTTAGTGTGAGCGTTCATGCGTGCTTTCAGATTTTGGTACACACCAGTCATATGCATGTGTGTGGGCCTGTCTGTCCCTATGTTCACCATTTTTTAATTAATCGTGTGTTAATCTCGATATCTAAAATTATTTTACCATGCAGATATTAATGGAATTATTATGGTTGTTTAAAAATGCAATCATTTATGAAAGTAAAGATGATTGCGACATTAAGTGTCACGATCGTCTGGCTCCAAAAACCGCGAAACAAGTCTCTGTCACGGAGCAGCTTCAGATTGTAGTTTTATTAATAATAATCTAATGTGTATGCTAACAATATTCTCTAAACATTATATGAGAAAAATATTGCTGCTATATTATTTAATATCACTAATAATATCACTGGACTTCATAGACGTGGAAAAGAACCCCATTGACGAACTTCTCCCAATAGCTGCAAGCAAACTAAAAATTGAGAATCTCTTTATGAATGAATCCAAAACAGAGTTCACCCACATATACCTATCTACAAAGCATGAAGCTAAAGAAAATGCCGACCCACTTCGTGGCGGCGAACCATGGAGGAAAAGTAAAATCCTAGGCTCACTGCTTTGCAGAACTGCTGGCACTGCTGCGCGCTGTGTCATGGGGAACATAGCTTTCCAGTCCTTCTGGAAGTTATGGATTTGTAGATCAAAGATGGCCTTGATAAAAAGGCTACGTTTATACAATGCAACCAGCGTATCCTTGATACTGTATAACTGTAACGGCTGTGCAGCTCCAAAGGCAGCTCTAGGCAAACTCGATACCTGCCACCACAAACACCTACGCACCATCACTGGACACCGATGGCCAGACAGCATAATTTCCAACAATGCACTATACAAGAAGTGTGATACGTCCCCGCTGTTGGTAAAAGTCGCCCAGCAAAGATGGTCCATGTTTGGTCAAGTGCTAAGGATGCCAGAAGAGACACCAGCACGGAGAGCCTTGGAATTCGCCCTACTCGGAGCTAGCAAATACAAAACCAGGAGAGGACGTCATTGCATAAATCTGCTAAGCGTGCTACGAGGTGACATCAAGAAAGCAGGACTCAGTACACTCAAGTCAGGAATGGACCTGAGGAAGCTAAGAATTTCGGCTGAGGACAAGACACAGTGGGCAAAAGCGAAGACGGACTGATTGCAGCTGTAAGATGTTTCTACTACTACAGCCGCGGAATACAGTAACCATACAATATTTGTGTCAAATGCATTTTAGTTAATGTTCACGACAATAAAAAATATTCAATTCTCTGTGTGTAACTTGAAGTGGCACAGGGACCACGAAAATTAAGACAAACATGTTTTGGGGTGGGTGACTTAGATGTGTGGGGGCCCTGTGCAAATGCATTTCTTGCACAGCCTTATGTTCGGCCATGTGTGCAAGATCAACTTCCACAAGCTACAGCAGTTGAAAAAACTAAGCCACTGTAAAATACTGCTGAAATCTGTTTTCATTCAGATTTACTTCTTGTACCAGGTTGCAAAAGCAACCGTGCTGATATCTGTTTCTCTTGTGCCCCCACGGCCAGTGACTCCGTAGTCTCTGTTCTTCTGAAGAACAGACTGGAAGAGTCTGGGCACCGTTGTAGGCATGTTGGCCCTTTGGTGTCGCCAGGGAAATGAACTAATAAAACGGGCTTCGTGACGCTTATATGGAATCACAATACGCGATTTACCGCTTATCGAAACGCGCGCGCACGCAGCCTCCGCGTCCGCATCCACGCAAATAGAATCCTAGCTTTAAGCTACTTCCTGCAGGTAAAATACTGTCTAGTTTTAAAACAATTTGACTGAAAGCCGTTGTTGCCAGAGACGGTGTCCATTCAGTCGCACGCAGTTCAAAATATTCAGTAGGTATCATATTGCGACCGTCCCTTTATTGAGGTAGGCCTAGACGGTAGAAAACTGCACACACAGTTGACACACGACGGATTGCGAAGCACCGGCTTGGTCACCAATTGGCTCCAAGTTAAGCGCTTCTAGATTTAGTCAATCCTTTTTCTCAAATAATCCCGATTCATTTCCATTGTTACAGATGGTAGTGTATTGAATATTGTAAGAAATTACCAATAAACATCATTTGTTAGTCCCCTTTTCCCTTCCTTTAATGGATTAATCCTGTGTTAGCTATGCCCCGCCCATTCCTAGCTAAGCCCCGCCCAAGCTTTGTCCGTGTTGGGATCGATCGAACAATGAACTCCTTGGATATCAATTTCAAGAAAACTATGCAAGTAACTTGTTGAATATTTTGAACCTAAATTGACTAGAAGTTGTTGCTGCATATGCAGCAACAGTGCCCAGTCAAATTAGTTTCAAAATATTCAACAGAATGTCTATTAAATAGTAAAGACATAGGCTGACTATTCTTACAACTTGACGGACTATTAAGCGTTTATGACTGGCGTCATTACGTCATTCATGACGTAATGGATTATGACGTCATCCTACACGTGGCGTAGTTGATTATGACGTCAGTATGATTGATCGATTAATCAATTAGCCAACTGCCAAACCAGTGTTGAGTATATGTACAGGATGAATAACAGCTTCAAAGAAAACTAGCGTCAATATGTTGAATATTTTGAAATTACTTTTGCTTGAATCTGATAGGCAGCAAAATCTTGACGTCATAGTAATTATGTCACGGGTAGGCTGACGTCACAATCAAAATACGTAATGAATGACGTATCTAAGTCCATCAAGTGTAAGAATTGTATGTCTTTACCACTTAATAAACATTCCGTCGAATATTTTGAAACTAATTTGACTGGGCACTGTTGCAACAGCGCCCAGTCAAAATTAGTTTCAAAATGTTCAACATGTTAGCTGCATAGTATCCATAAAAATTGGGATAATGGGAATTCAGGATTCCAAATATATAAGTCGACCCCAACACGCAAACGCATGGTTGGAGCTTAGCTAGAGATGGGCGGGGCGGGGATTCATCCATTAAAACGCCTTCTAAACTATAGTAGCTTTTCATATGCACAGTTAAACCTTTCTTAACTAACCACCTTATGGAACATCACTATTTGGTCACTGATTGCAGAATAGTGTCTCTTAATACAAACCAGTTGTCATGGGAAATGTATATTGATGTTACTATTGTGTCGCCCTCATTTAATTTAAGATATGTATGTAGTTTCACTAGAAAAGCATTATTACATTTGTGCCCACAGTCTGAACAAATATGACGTCATTACAATAAAGAAATGATTGCATTGAAGTACATCAGCAGGAAGGAACGTACGGGCGTATGGCGGATTGGACTAACAGATGAACAAACCAATCAATCTGCGAACTAACGGCTGATTGAGTGAAGCATTATTATTATTATTTAATATTATTATTATTATTATTATTATTATTATTATTATTATTATTATTATTAGTATTAGTATTATTAACCAGATGTGATAAGATACACAATTACTAACATAATACATAATAGCTTGGAAATTGACCCAAATAATAATAATTGTGCAATTTAGCAATCGGTCTCTTTTATATCTAAATTACTAGCCAAAACCATATTTTCTATAGGTTATATCAATTTTCATAATTTTCCTCTGATTGACGTGACATTCAGTAGACGTATAATATCGTCCCACGTGGAGTCCATTACCTCTTTCATGCAACACACAACTTATTTTAAATATTTGTTTTCAGAGTATTATTCCAATTTATATATTAGTAATAACGTTTCCCCTGTGGGTGGTATCTGAATTATGTGTCTCAAAGGGTTACATAATTGGCCAGGCCTTACACCGCGGTATATAATGATCATACTCTTGCGATTCTATCTCTAGTTTTATATTTACATCCACTAGGTTAAACTGCCATAAAACTGAACACGATGTTTAACGTCCTGATGTTGGGTAAGTCTGTGTGCCCGTGTGTACGCGTGTCCTTGTGTGCTTTAGTTTAATCATTTTCACCGACAAATCCCTGAAAAAGCACTTTCTTTACGATATAAGATGTAGTGTGTTGAACATTTTGAAATTAATTTGACTGGAAGCCGCGTGTGATTTAATGTATCCCCTTCGCCGACAAAACCTTGAAAAAATAAATTCTTTACAATATAAAACTTATTCTGTTGAATATGTTGAAATTAATTTGACTGCTTAAATTAATTTCAAAATATTCAAGTTTTCCTGCTTGGTTGCATTGAAATGACATTTTAACCTTTTAACACCTGAAATTTCAGAGTCTAAGATAATTATACAGGTAAGTTATTGAATATTTCCAAAGTAGTTCAACGGCAACCTGTTGCTGCCAGTAAAAGTAGTTTCAAATATTCAACAGATAATCTCAAATATTCCACAAAAGTCCGCCTAATTTGTCATCCATTAACGACTTGGTCACCCGCTGCTATTGGTAGCTTTACAACCATCGACTATGTTATATATTATATCTATACATAGATTTTTAACAGAATCGCGTTGCTTATCAATCAGGGAATGCTCGTATTTCTTTTAAAGTCAAATAACACAAATACATATAATTCTCGGAGATATTTTAAAACATTTGGCAGCCCGAAAAGCCTGCGTCGACTGGAAGGAAAGCTGGCATCAACAGACGGGAGACGATAAGTTTCTCTTCATAATATGCAAAAATGGCGATACCAGGGCGATGATATCTTCGGATTTATCAGTAAAATGCGGATTGTTTTAGCAAGCCTCCAGATTTCTGGACATCCGAGTTGTTCATCCACATCTTAGTCAAATTTTGTGTGGACACGGTTATGCTAGTTAACTGTGCAAAAAAAGGAAAACGTTTCAAACGTGTGGTTAAATCTGCAAATTGAATTATGTTTATGCTTTTGTTATTTGTAATAGACATGTTATGGTTTAAATTGATGACTTGTATGCATTTCTGCACGCTCACACATGTAAACACTGGAAGGCCCAAATCGCGCGCTCGCACGCTGTGTTTGAGAATGGTAACCGCGCGCTCTTGCGCTCGTCCAAACTTTTTTCCTGGACAAAATATCATGACAATCTGGTCACATTGAGATACATTCACGTTTTGGTGTTCGTACACATTTCCTGAACAAAGGCAGACATACAAATTCGTCTGATTGCAGAGGAGGACGTGAGGGATTCAATCTGCCACTCACGTATCTGACGTCATAATCAAATTATACCACATTTTAGACTACGTCACAATCAAAATGATATAGGTCCGCAACAAAAGTGGTGAAGTTCCATCACGAAGTGTCTGAACTGTGTATTTGGGAAAATAACCGAAAGTGTCTGAACTGTGTACTGGAGAAGTAACCTCTGGCAGACGTATGGTGAATGGAGGAAGCCAGTTTCAGCTATACCCGTCCATCTCTAGCTATGCTCCACCCACGCTTTGCCCGTGTTAGGATCGATCGACCTTGCACTCCCTCAATCTCAATTTCCAGAAAACGATGCAGGGAAGCTGCTGAATATTTTGAAACTAATTTGACTGGGTGCAGTTGGTGCCTATGGCAGCAGCGGCGCACAGGCAGAATCGTTTCAAAATTCCAATAGCGTGTTTATTAAATAGAAAAGATACAAAATCCGTATAACTTGACGGACTATTAATCGAGTATAACGGACTACATCGCGTCATTCATGATGTAATTGAGTATGACGTCAGCCTGCATGTGGCATAGTTGATTATGACATCGTGTGCGGATTGACTGAGAAACATGATTCCTCAATTAATTGTTATTCGCATTCCTATTTATATAATTTGTGCTAGTCTTTATGGGAAGATGAATATCACAGAATTTTGGCGCACAAAATAATTTAAATTCATGCAGGTAAAGAAGCAAGGGTATAATCGCTTAGGAAACCAATGAATTTGATCAAATTTATAATTTATACAATTATAGTGTGTTCTAGAAAAATATTTATTTTCCTAATCCATATTTTCATAAATATTCAGTCAAATTTTGATATTGTATTGCACACTGACACACTTTTCACGCATGAGACCCCTTTAACTGTGTCCCCATACTAGATAACTGACCAGATGTAACTTCATTAAAACCTCTGCAGAGACTGTTTTGGTGGGTTTGACCATTAAAGGGTTTATCGTCATGAAAATACACATATTTGTCGCTCAGTCAATCCCTATTTGCAGGCCAAGAGAAATCTTCATTTAAACGTTTACAAATGGAATGGCCAGATTGATTTTTGAGCCAGTCATTCTTATTGTAAACTTTAAAAACTAGTCTTGTCTTGGTCTGCAAAAGGACATTTCCCTAAACTTCTGCGGAGTGCGGAGGCAAACTTTGCCCGCCCTGAACATTAACAGGTTAAGCCGAGACAATTAAATTGCGGTTATTATATATATGAACTTCTTCATAACTAAAAGACAAACATAGTTTATTGATTGTTTACTGCTTCATCAGCAAGTCTTTAGAGTGTGCCATGCTCTTGAATCCATGAGGCAATCGAATTCTAAAATCTCCCAAACGCCTACAGAGTATAATGACTTACTGAATTTGACGGCATCAGGCAAAATGGCTGACGCAAGGTAGGCAGTTTATATATAGTATATATAAATTGCCGTCCTTGTTTCACACAGTTGTCCATCCTCTCATCGGTCAAACGCCTACAAAGTATAATGCCTTACTGAATTTGACGGCATCAGGCAAAATGGCTGACACAAGGTAGGCAGTTTATATATAGTATATATAAATTGCCGTCCTTGTTTCACACATATTTCCATCCTCTCATCGGTCAAACGCCAGAGGTCAAAAGCTCAACGTTCACATGAATTTACTAATCTATCTGAGTAGACTCATTAACTGCTTTTTTGTTTCAACCGCATATCCATCCTATCATCAGTCTATCCATGGATGCTATCTGTCACCAGTTAATCATTCGGGCAGTTAATCAGTTAGTTAATCAGTTGGTGGGGATGGGCGGGAGGACAAGCTGGTGGCTGGGCAGGCAGATAGGCCAGTGGATGGGCAGATGGGTGGGCGGTTGAACACATGAATAGGCAAGAAGAACAGGTAAGAAAACAAGCAGGTAAGTAAGCAAGCGAACTGGTTGGTAGCCTGGTAGGGAGGCAGACGTGCAGCCGCGCGAGTGGGTGTGCGGGTGTACGGGTGTGCGGGTGTGCGGCTGTGCGGTTGTGCAGGTGTGCGACAGTGTATGCGGGTGGGTTGACGGTCATGCGGTTGGGTGGCTTGAGGGTGTGTTGGGGAAGGTGGATGAGCGGGTGGGCGGGCGGGTGCCGGCGGATGGTAGTCAGGCAGGCAGGCAGGCGGGCAGGTAGGCAATCCACCCAGCTGTTGTTCCACCTGCCATCTATCGTGTCAACCAGTCAGCCATTCATCTATCAATCACCACAACGTCAAGTACCCAGGTAGGTATCGCTTGCCTATAATTCCATATTCGATCCACCCAAAAATATGCGGGATATCCATTTTTCTGTACCCCAAAACGACCAATAGGAAATATAAGGCGATTGTCAATATTGATCTTTGAACTGTAACTAAAAAAGATAAGATCAATAAACATATCAGAAGAGAATTCATGTAAGCCTGCAATATCAAGGACGTCCCATTAGGTGGCTAGATAACCCCTAAATATCACGACAGTTACCAGATTTCACTTATAGCAGCAATGAACTCCCCTTACCCAGACATGTTCATTTGTCATAGAAGATGTCTTACATCATTAGTTAACCCTTTGACCCCTGGATTTTCAGATTCTCAACTTCAAGATAGTCACACAGGTAAGCTGCGGAGTATTGTGAAACTAATTTGACAGGAAACTGTTGCTGTCATGAGCAGCAACAGCTTCTAATCAAATTAATTTCAAAATACTCAACAGAATATTTACTAAATAGTATCGGATTTTGGTGTTTTGGTTTTTGCGTTCAAAGGGTTAATGTCAGAGCATACATATTTACAGAGACATTGGTTCATGCTTCTCTCTTTCAGTGCTGGTTGGCTTGGTGAGCTCTCTCGCTTCTCCATTAGACCCTTTCTCCACTGCCCTCTTCCGACGAGACATACATCGCGAAGATCGGCTTATTCCAGTTCCAGTATTGTCACCCTACCACATTCTGCGTTGTTTTGACATGGGTCCAGGTTCCGGTCCTCCACGTGATCAGCCGAGCCACGAGATTATTCGATATTTCCTGGATAATTTCTGCGCGTATGTAAATGTAATTTAACCTTTGTATCCTTTTAATCCTCAAATTTGTTCAAGAAAATTTCGATTTTCTCATAGAACACCACCACTTGCAGAAAAACCCTTTTTGAAAATGTACCGTTAGAAACACTGGTTCAGTTATCGAGTCAGCCATTCTTATCAGTGTGTGGGTCGCTGAAAATTAAAATATTCTTCACAAGTCATGTTTCTGACATCAAACATGTTTTGAAATGCCCATCCGAAGTTGGATGTGTGCTGTCTTTGCCAACAAACCAAGCAAGATCAATCACAGATTACACACCATCGTCCACCCGTTGTTGTCATACTGTAAAATGTTTTCTGATTCTTCAGATTTTCACGAATTTTCCAGATAGTTTCCAATTTTCCGGATTTTATGATTTATTCCGATCAGGCCCAACATGTTATACTCCTAATGTATGGCCGCACTCTTTCATGTGCTGCAGTTTGAGACAAATCGG
>JAVVLW010003635.1:17500-82500 GCA_034401795.1 Chaetoderma sp. LZ-2023a
GCCATAAACTTCGTCTGCCAAAGAAAGGAAGGTTGGTATATCAACTTGACCGTAACCATTACCACTCTGATGTCAATATTCTGTCTTTTAATGTGACAATAGCAAAGAAACTGGTGTATATTTTTCACCAATTTTTAGGACGATGTTGCTGTCTACGACTGCGCCATCTTCCAGCAAGTTTGTTTTAAAATAAACACCAGTTCATCTTTTAAATTAATTTTAAAAAGGACATATCTTTGCCATTATTCTTGAATGAAATATTATTATTATCCCCACGTTTTAAAAAAAACGTCGGGAATATTGTTATCGCCTCTGTCTGTCCGTCCGTCCGCCCGTCCGTCCGTCACGCTATCTCCTCCCACATAACTGGGTGGAATTAAATCAAATTTGGTATGTGGGTTACTCATATGATTCCACTTTGCAAGACGATGTTTAGATTTGGCTCCGCCCCAGTGTGTCATGGCAGGGGTCAAAAGTCAAATCAGTTGTAACGGAACTCAACTAAGTTTGATCTCTGAGTTACCTATGTGATTGCGGAGTGCAAGAGGTCATTTAGTTTTGGCTCCGCCCCGTGGGGTGGGGAGGTGTCAACGGGTCAAATTTTAACCTACTGAAATTGATTGTAACGCATATCCTCCGAAACCGTTTGACAGAATTCAACCAAATTTGGTCTATGGATTACCCATATCAATGTGGAGTACATGAGCACAGTTACATTTGGCCCCAGCCACAGGGGTGGGTGAAGGGTGGGGTCAAAAGGTAAAAAAATTGATTGTAATGCCACTCCTCTGACACTGTTGGACGAAATTCAACCAAATTTAGCATGTCAGTTACCCATATCAATGTGGAGTATATGAGCATATTTACATTTGGCGCGGGATGGGGTGGGGGCGGGGGTGAGGAATGGGGTCAAAAGGTCATGAAATTGATTGTAATGCAACTCCTCTGAAATCGTTTGACGGAACTCAACCAAATTTGATATCTGAGTTACTCATATGATTGCGGAGTGTAAGAGGCCATTTATATTTGTCTCCGCAACCAGGGGGCGGGAGAGGGGTCAAAACGTCAAATTTGAACATGCAGAAATTGATTGTAATGTATCTCCTCCGAAACCATTTGACGGAATTCAACCAAATTTGCTATGTGAGTTACCCATATCAACCTGGAGTGGATGGGCACATTTATATTTGGGTCCGCCTCCATGGGCGAGGGATGGGGTCAAAAGCTCATGAAATTGATTGTAATGCAACTCCTCTGACACTGTTGGACGTAATTCAACCAAATTGTGAGTTACCCCTATGATCGTGGAGTGGAAAATGACATTTACATTTGGCTCCGCCCCCAGGGGTGGGTTGTGGGGTGTGTCAAAATTTCAAAGTGGTGAACGTCGGGATTTGCGATGACGCGTCATCTACTAATAAATCTAGTTGTTATTATTATTATTATTATTATTATTATTATTATTATTATTATTATTATTATTATTATTATCATCTCAGTGATTATCCGCAATGCAGAGTGTCTCCAAGGTCTAAACCCTGGTAATTGTCATGCAGACTCTCGTGCACTCTTTCGCCAATACCAGCAACCAGACTCGGGTATACAAGTCTCTGATGTCATGTGCAAGTAAGATTAATTTTGTGAACACGTCAGGCTAAACACTGGCAACATTAGGTCAATGTAACGTTTCAGGAACAGCTGCGGCGATCTTTAGACTGTATATATGAAGGCCAAGAGAAGTGACTATCTTTTGTAAAATTAAGGCCAACCACTTTAATACATGACTCGATTAGAAATGCAGTTATTCCTGTGCTAAAATTTCAAAGATAGACGTCTCTTGGCATGCGAATCGAGATTCACAATGGAACAATTTAGATTTTCTTGAAGTGTTGATAATAATTGAAAATAATATGATTTAACAAGCTGAAGAGTCGCTTTGCATATTTAGGAATAAAAAATCCGATTTAGCCTTAGAACTTTGTTATGTCAGCACCTACCTCAATTTCACAAGAATAATGCAAGTAACTGTTGAATATCTTGATACTAATTCGACTGGAAGCTGTTCCTACCGTTGGCAACACATCTATAGTCAAATTAATTGCACAAATTAAACACGATATATTTTACACCTTTAACGACATCATTGCTTCAAGCCACTAGATAATACTCTTCATGAACAAAAACTCTTGACATGCTGAATATTTTGAAGACACTTTGATTGAAGTTTTTAGGTGGCTTAGCCACCAGCAACTTTCAGTCAAATTGTTTTCAAAATATTTAGCAGGTCCAAAGATCGGTTAAGATGCTATAGTATCGGGTCTGTCTGATTTAACTCTTTCACGACTTAAGCCGGCCCAAACCGGTCTCTGAAGTGGTCTTGAGGCATGTCCATCGAGCCAGCCATTCAAGCGGCCAATTTTCAAATATGGTGTTTTCGTCGCCTGGAAATTGCCATATTTAGATTACCTGATAAAATGTGGTCATTAGAGAGTTATGCGGAATAAATGATTAATTGCAACAGGAGTTTCTTGTAGCAAAAAATCATCACCATCATCATCACCATCATCATCATCATCATCATCATCATCATCATCATCAGCTCCTCTTCACACACCACTATAAAAAAATCTTTGTCTTGCAGCCCGATTAACTCTACGACAAAGTGCTTCGGACGTGTGGCCAGCCAGTGCGACCCACAACTGGAAGAGCTGATCGTTGATGCTGGCGAAATGCTATTTGATGGCTGTACCGATGACTTTACTCGGGCATAAGGATTCAATCTTGAGATAACAGTCGAGTCTAATCATCAAATGTTCTCTTCTGACGTCACAAAAATAAGTTCTAAAGGACACATGATCTCACAACCACCTGTCTTAAAGGACTAAGATCACGTGCTCCAAGTCACCACGTTTTTCCATGGCTTGTTTTAATAGACTTGCAACATATAGAAGGAAATCGCAACTTATCTAATACGAATCGTTCAGGTGATAGAACTTGCCACCCATAATCCATCCCCAACATTATAGCTTTCTATCGTGCTGACAACGAAGGATATTCAGGCTTTAGTAGCTAAATGTTGATACATGTCTACAGCCTATGATGGCTGTCATGATTTATTTTTCAACCAGTTAGATAAAATCTAGTGTATCTGCCTTGGGATATAGGCTCAGTCACAAAGGTGTCAGCTGTAGTTTGGCAATGTTATTTGAAACAATCAAGCTGTTGAGTATGTTGAAACTAATATGACTAGAAGATGTGGATGCTGTAGGATGAAATTAGTTTCAAAATATTCAACAAGATGAGTATTACAAACTGATGAATGTAATACATTGGCACTTACATGACATCACACACTCTAGCATGAGGAGACAAAATGGTGGCGATAACTGTTCAACCTGTACATAGCAGATAATTGTGATACAGATAAGGAAATGCGACAGAATATGAATGATATGGAATCTATAAACCATAATCTATCAGAAAAACATAACATTTGAGATTAGATTAGCATCCCTATTTGAAAATAGGTTCTGCATTTGATGATGTACCTGATTTTGAAGAAAGGATATATTCGGGAATTTTCCGAGCACGTTTCGAAAATAGGCTTACACAAGTAATTAATGATAGGGGTTAAATTAACCTTCTTATATTTATTATCTATTTTAATCAAACGCAAAGCGCCAATTCCTTATTCAAGGAATTTTCGGATCACCACACGTAGTCTACTAGTAAGATAGAAATTTATCATTAAAGTGTGGCTGTTCGCAGCTGCCAAAATGCATCATCAACTGATTGCATACATATTTCCGCTACGTGTCCGGCAAATTCCTGCAATTCCGTAACTTCTTGCGTGTGTTCAAGGGGTATGGTGGGATGGAGGGGTTGGGGTGGGTGGGTGGGCAGTGGTGGTCGGTGGGGGAGGGAGATGGGGTGCGTGCATACAAATGCTTTTTATCGGTAATATGAAAACATATTCATAATCAACTTCGGCTCTCATACCAGCAATCTACGCAGATATAGATTCTATCGTAACACAACCCAGAGGTGTAGGAACGTACTCGGACTTGGTCGTTGGGGGTGGGGTGGGTGGGTGGGTTGGTGCTGGGGTGGGGGTGGTGAAGCACCGGTGGGGCTAAAACCTTGGGGGCCGCTATGGGGATGAATTATGGGAGAGGCAAATCTTGGGGGTGGGGCTATCGCCTCCTTGCACCCCACCCCCTCCCATTGCCCCGTTCCTATGCCTATTCAACCCCAGATCATTCATGTAGCGTACTGTATTCTCCTACGGCACTGCAACGCGCCTTACATGTCTTTTACGACTATTGTACTGCCTGGAAACTGCATGTTAACACAGCAAAAACTAAAGTCATGATAATTTCCAAACGTAAGCAGCGGACAGAATTACATTTTAAAATTGGAGAGCACCCTGTCGAGATTGTGGATGAATTTATTTATTTAGGTGTCTGTCTCAGACAAAACGGAAGCTGTAGGACTCGGAACGTTAAACAGGCAACCAAAGCCATTTTCTCTTTACTAAGTAAAATAAAAGAGCATGACATCCCAATAGACTTACAAAATTATTTATTCGACACAATGATACCACCTATCTTACTGTATGCCTCGGAAGTGTGGGGATTCGAAAATGATCGCCAGATAGAAACTTGCCAAACAAAATTCTTTAAAAATGCATTACACCGTAAGAAATCCACACCAAATGTCATGATATATGGCGAATTGGGCCGACTGCCACTCAATATAACTATAAAATGTAATATGGTCAGGTTCTGGGCGGGGTTGGTAAACGCTGGGTATGGGAAACTGTCATCAACACTGTACTACTTAGCATTAGAATTCTCAAGACAACGAAATATTGAAATCAAATGGATTAAAACTATCAAATTCATTCTAGAAATAACTGGTCAGGCAGACTTGTTCTACCAGGAGGAAATAAACACCGCACAAGTAATCACCAAAACAAAAAGAGTCCTCGAACAAAAATATACCGATGAGTGTAAAGCAACCATAAACCAATCGTCACGTCTGACATTCTATAAACAGATCAAAGAGAATATAGTTTTTGAGAAATATTTAAAAATCCTACCGTACCGAGAAGCTCTTATCTTATGTCATTTCCGAACACTTAACCACAAACTAGTGATTGAATCTAAAAGATGGCTAGGTATTGACAGATCAGAAAGATTGTGTTCTGAATGCAACTGCATAGAAGATGAGATGCATTTTCTTTTCTCATGCTCTAAATTCAATAGACAAAGGCAGAAATTCATACCACGATTCCATACAGAAAACCCTAATACCGAGAAAACTAAAGGATTGTTTGCAATATGCAATAAACCACTCCTTATCAAACTCTCCAAATACTTGTTAGCATCAAAAAAATTAAACAGCTAGACTAATTCATCCATCTTCTCACCCAATCATACACCCGAGTTATCTATCAACCCAAGTATCCATCGTCATCATTGTTAAAGCGATGCTAATCTCATCTCAAATGCGATAGATTGTGCGATAGATTATAGTTTATGGATTCCATATCATTCACATCCTGTTACATTCGCTTACATGTATCATAATCATTTGCTTTGTAACATGGTGTAAACATTGAACAGTGAGTACCATGATTTTGTTTACTCAAGCGATAGTGTATGGTGTCATGTAAGTACCAATGCATTACATTCTTTATTATGCAAATCATCTTGGTGAATATTTTGGGGATAATTTGATTGGAAGTTGTCATTGCCTATGGCAGTAACGGCTTCCGGTCAAATTGGTCTCAGAATAGTCATCAGCTTACTTGTATGATTGTTTTCATATCATATTGCCAAATTATATGTGACACCGCTATGACTGAGCGTATTGACCAAGGCAGATACGCTAGTTTTTCCTTCTGATTGGTTGAAAAGTAAGGCATGACAGCCACCATAGGCTTTGGAAATGTACCAACGTTTAAACTACTCAAGCCTGAATAGCTTTCTTTAGCGGCACGATAATAAGCTTAATATTATAGTATAGTTTACGAATGACGTGTTAGATCAGCTGAACAACTATTATATGAAGTTAGTTCTCCTTTAATACTGCCTGAAACACTACAGGGGCAAGTGGCCCAAAATAGTTAATACATTGATTATTGTTGTTATCATTATTATGTAAGCGATCCCACTGTCGTAGCCCTCGTCGGCAGCGCGGCGGAGATGGTATGATAATAATAATAATAATAATAATAATAATAATAATAATAATAATAATAATAATAATAATAATAATATTGTATTTCTACCGCCATTGCCAATGTACAAATAATCCTCATATGCCGTTGTCACGGCCTGCGTGTAATAAAGAAAATACGAAAATACGTAAGATATGCTTTATTCTATATCAACTTAGGCTATGTTCAGGTTTTGTAGCTTGGCTTAGTAGATTCTATAGATCATCTCTCCTCGTGTCATTTTACTCTTTATTTCCTCGTTTGTCATTTATAACCAGTTCATTTTAACCAAGACTTCGTATATAATCTCAAATACAATGTAACTACGCATGCAAGATGTTGAATCTTCTGAAGCTAATCTGACCGGAAGCTGTTGCTGGAAAGCAACAGCTCTCAGTCAAATTACCTTCAAAATATTCAACACAATAATTCTTGCATCGATAACACTTTTTACGATTTGACATTTGACTTTGAAACGATTAGCGAAACAGTTGTAGCCTTTTTGATAATGATTATCCTAAACGCTTCAGACACATCTAGAAACTCGGTTTTATAAATAAACACGTGCCTGACCTCAATGAGATCATGTAGGCTATAATTTGTAACGTTTGTAGCAAACGATATTGAGAGTTATTTACATTAAGCTTTTTGAATAACATATGCAATTAAATCCCATGCCTTTATTAACGGTGTTTTTTGCTTCGACCTAATTAGCAGTACGCTTGCAAATCTATTACACGATTCATACTTACGCTGTAAATATGACGCTGTCATCTGGGACACATATCTATAATTAGACACCGACCAGTTAATCCTTCAATCATATGACGTCATAATCAACTACATGACGTGTATGATAATGTTATAATCAATGACGTGATGAATGCTGTAGATAAGTTCGTTACGAACGCATAATTGATGAAGGACTAAGCGTTGCTGTACGAATTGTACGTCTTTACTATTTAATAAATATGCTCTGGAATATTGTGAAACTGATTTGACTGAACGCTGTTGCTGCCATATGCAGCAACATCACCCCGTCATGTTAGTTTCAAAATATTCAACTTGTATAGTATTCAAACCTGTATAGACTTCTGGAAATTGATAGTCAGAGAGTTCAGGGATGGATCGATCCTAACAGGAGCGAGGTGTGGGAGGAGCTTAGATAGAGATGGACGAGGCTGAGCTAAAACTAATGACTGGTGAGTGGTACTTACAAGAAGAGAACACTATGCTGCCGTCACAGATGCTGCAAGACTATGACCTAACGCATTAGAAGGAATGAAGAAGGGTGTAAACAACACTGTTTAATATCTTTGCTCAAGTTGGTTCGGGGACTGCTAACAGTCATCCATTCTCTTGAAGTTTTCCATTAAAACAACCAAGAAGGGATATTCTTGATATTTGAGAAATGCGTAGCGAGTAACATCCTTGAGAATTATGTCACAAACAACTCTAGAGTCTAGATACTTCCGTCGACAAACAGCAAACCCGGGGCTCTTCAAAAATGTATTCTTTGTACAAGCCGCAATCGATCGAAGCCATCTGTATTCGTACTTTATCCGTTGAGAATTTCCAATCTCCCTGTGATAAGATACCTTACGTAATTGTGGCCAGTAAAACTGAATAACAATCAGTCATTCTATTAAGACATGATCTACGTATATATTAATGCTTTGTATTTTACTGCACCTACCAGGAAAGAGAGAGAGCGAGAGCGAGAGCGAGAGTGAGGGGTTGGGTGTGAGAGAGTGAGAGAGAGATAGATAGAGAGAGAGAGAGAGAGAGAGAGAGAGAGACCTCATTTCCCCCTCATTATTTCCACATAGAATCATACCAAATGAAACGTACTAATCATAACTATGTGGACCTTACAGTACAATGATTCTTTCGATATGCTTGGATATGCCTCCATACACACATATAATTATGCCAAATGTCATTACATCGTGATCTTGTACAACGCCATCCGGTACTTTTTTGACATCCGTAGATACGTTTTAGCAGCGACATATTTGGTAATTAGATGTTTGATTATTGTCAGGATGATTTCCAGACCATTGCCCAGTGCTTGAACATCTCAGAGAATCTCTTTCTTTAATTAGATCATTTTACATGCCGAATATACAAGTTGGACTCCCATAATAAACGTTGATGCTCTTCGGGGTTCTCCCTGTTAATGGCAAATCCGCGCACATACAAAGGGTTAACTATGCGGTAGGGATTTGGAAGGGAGCGCAAGGATCAAAATAAGATATAACTGCACCAACTTAGGATAATTGATGGGCTGCAAGGCGTGAACCAGAATTCGAAACCGATTGGTCACTTTTTATGTGGCCGTAGCCTGGTCATTTTTACCCATCCGGGTGCTCCCTTTCTCCTCCTTTTTATTTTTGCTGAAGGGTCGTGACCTTTAATGGAAATGTGATGACGTCATTAATCTATCGACCATATAATATTCCCATACAGTCACGCACGCACCATCAATAAGTTGACATCAAAGACGTACAGATTATGCGAGAAAATACACATGGCAATACCAACACCATTCTAAAAACATAATAAAAACCCTGGTATTGATGTTGCTTAACCCAGCATATCTAATAGAAAGATCAAACTCTAGATATGCCCCGCCCACTTCTAACTAAGCTCTGCCCACTTTTACACGTGTTGTAATCGATTTGAAACAATGAAACCTGAATTATCAGAATGTAATTTTAAGTCAAGGTAACTATAGGGGTAGGCGGTTGAATATTTTGAATTTACTTGGCTTGTGGACTGTTGATGTCTAAGCATATTCTAATGTGTATGACGCATATATGGTGCGCATATTATTGAATACATTTCTTTGATGTTATTTTAAAAGCGGCTTACTCCTCCCAGGATTGTGAGTCATGAGTGCATTCTATCTCTAAAAGCACACATTTAGCTACGAATATAACACACTAACAATGGACATTTCCAGTTTACCCATCCATCACATGATGTCATAATGTAGGATGACGTCAAAATCAATGAGATTATGAATGATATAGATAATTACATGTATGTCATGAACGCTTAATTGAAGACGGACTAAGTGTTTCTGTACGAATTGTATGTCGTTATTATTTAATAAACATGCTGTTGAATATTTTGAAACTAATTTGAAACTAATTTGACTGGGCGTTGTTGCTGCCATAGGCAGCAACACCACCCAGTCAAATTAGTTTCAAACTATTCAACAGCTTACCTATATAGCTTTCTGCAAATTGATAGATAGGACATTCTGGGATTCGATCGATCGCAACACAGGTGTAGCGCGGATCACCGTCGGGTCCCTGCTCACACCTCCACTGGCCATATATCGGTCTGCGCATAAACGGGCATTCCAGCAGGAGAACAGAAATAGAGACCGTGAGATCGGCCTACGCGCATGCACGGCCATGAGAGGTAAACACACATTGATGAGTTAGCCGTTGGAGACTGACAACTTATGTATATACTTGCTCATATTATGCCAATTCCATAACGTCGGACCGGGCGGGCCGGCCGGCGGGTGGGCGGGCGGGCGGGCGAGCGGGCGGGCGGGCGGGAGGGATGGTGGGAGGGAGGGAGGGAGGGAGGGAGGAATGGGGAGGGAGGGAGGGCGGGAGAGAGAGAGAAAGAGCGGGTGGGCGGGCGAGCGGGAGGGAGGGAGGGGGAGGGAGGGAGGGAGGGAGGGAGGGAGAGAGAGAGAAGGGAGGGAGGGAGGGAGAGAGAGAGAAAGAGAGAGAGAGAGAGAGAGAGAGAGAGAGAGAGTATAGCACAGATCGACCGGCCGGGTACCGGTTAAGCTGGGTACGGGCCGCCCATCCTGGATTCGTTCCTATAAGCGTGCCTCCCAGGGTAGAGCAATAAGCATGTATAAGCCTCTGCTAGAGGTTAGAACGCGTGGT
The DNA here is from genome assembly GCA_034401795.1 of Chaetoderma sp. LZ-2023a. NCBI lineage: Eukaryota > Metazoa > Mollusca > Caudofoveata > Chaetodermatida > Chaetodermatidae > Chaetoderma > Chaetoderma sp. LZ-2023a. The sequence continues at coordinate 27,641 of JAVVLW010003635.1, forward strand.
GCGCATGCGCGCGCCTGTCGCTGTTTCGACGACACATGTGCAGCACGTCCAAGAGCGAGTGGTACTTTTAGTGTACTGATTTGGTACGCTTTAATTGTTATAAATTACTTGGTTCCATCCATTCTGGTAGGAATTGGACGGGCTATTCAAAACCATAAACCGTTTTACAATCGGTACAGAAATGGCTGAGTTATCGCCGATTCCTCCCTGTAAATTATGCTCAAAATATAGAAATGGCGTCGTAATCGCGTATATATATATAGTTAAATAATCAGTGATTTGTGTAACACGTGACTCACTACGTCATCTTCACATCTATATCTATCACGATATTTAGATAATTTAGATAATTGTCTACACGTCACAAGATTACAGCGCGCTAATTGGCTGGTTCAGAAAATTCTGATTGGTTGAGGCAGCCAGTTATGACGTCACCATGAGTATAAAAGGGGATGATTTCAGTAGACCGGGAGCATCATCGGCCAGTTGCCGATCAGTCGGATGCTGCCCGACATATGGGAACTTCGCGAAACAACCGAAGACAGATATATACATCATCTCGGTTTCAAGAGGTTTTCCGATCAGTCCGAGTATTAGGGCCGGAATTAAAATGATACCACTTCCCTCAACTAGCAGCCGTTCGGCGATCCGTGGCCCCCACCGCCCTCTCAATCCCTGGGGCATAGGAATTTGAGACATAAAATGATACCACCTCCCTCAACTGTCAGCCGTTCAGCGATCCGTGGCCCCCACTGCCCTCTCAATACCTGGGGCATAGGAATTTGAGACATGTGATTGTGGTTGGTGCATGCCTCTAGATGGTGTTCTCCCTGACATGGAAGGCCATGGCGAATATAAAACTCCCGTGTAGACCCCACTGTCCGGGAGAACCTCCTCAGGATACTGGCCAGTGGCTGGCCTCACTCTCTATTCTGACCGGTATCATGAGGAGGTTTTTCTATCTGTGGGCCACTTTTGGACCTATCTTACGTATCCTACCTATGTACCTATGTACCTATCCTACCTATCCTACCTATCTCCTACCCCACCCTGTTACTATTCCAGCCGGCTGGTGCTTGTGTGTGTCTGTGGTGCTTTGACCCCGCACTGGGGGTGTCGCGGTGGGTCTTTATCTAACCTGGTCATATTAACCCGGCCCTAATGTCTTACCTAGTTTAGAAATTTCAGGTAAGGTCTAGCGAGGTTTTTTGAGCGGATTTGAACCCCAGTCTGCAGCCTGGGAACACTATGCAATTCAACAACTCTATTGATTGACCCACTGCAACACCACTAAAATCTCGCCTCTTAGTAATCTTATCTCTGAGTGTGAGTTGTGAAACACCATTATCTCGAAGTGACGTCAAGATCTAGAGTGACTGATAGCGCCGCAGCAACACAGCAACGTGAGAACACATAACTTATCAGCTATAATTTACTAATGCACACATGGTCGAGATAGTTAATGCGTCGTATCATACAACAGCTTCAAATCTCACTATGTGTTATTAGCAAACTTTAAAATCACAGGTTCAAATCTCGCTATGTGTTATTTACAAAACGGTAAACATGTCTACAATTACTCTTTACCCATTACCCGAGAAGCATGACATCACTTCAAGACCAACTCGCACAGTCAGATAAAACCCATGATTGCAGACCACAGACCCTCGACTGGGCCAAAGTCAAATATAGTAGTTTATTTAGCCCACCTACTATGCGTTAACACCCAATTAGACACAGCATCGATAATTGTATACCACGTGTGAACGCACAACCATACATTACGTGTAAACGCTCATAACACTCAACTACGTGTAAACGCTCATCTACAAACAATATTACACACAATGGGCCTGATCGCCTCGTGATCAACCACACAATAGTATCTGAACGCCCATTTAGAGACAAGCATCCACTATCACATCGACACGACGGACTACCAACAGGTTCCAGGTACTGATCACCGTTTGATCAACCACACATAATAGGGTCTAAACGCCCATTTAGACACAGTCATCCACAGTGATAAACACCATGACTACTGTTGCACAGCTGTAATGTTAAAGTAATCTGTTGCTATGTTCTTGAGATAGTATCTCCGTAAAGGCTCGTGGCCGCAATATCCATAGGTAATATCGTGGCGACGAGGAGTGTGGCTAAACGGAGTGGAAAGATCTTTCAGCCGCAATCAGTGTTCTTCACATTTCTCCACTGCGTCGTGTCCATTACGAGCAACGTAAGATAATGTATGTTCACTTTCGTCTGTAGTGGAATTAGATTTGGTTTTGTCCTGACCGCAAAACTACGTCCCTGATACTACTACTGACTATCGGACGATGCCACATTATTGCAAAACCACACGTTAACCCCATGTGGTGGAACCAAATGTAAATTCCTTTGTCACTCCGCAATTTTATGGGTGACACCCATATCAATCTAGTTGAATTTCATTCCTTGGTTTAGGAGGAGTTGCGTTACAATCAATTTCTTGAACTTTCAAACCCATCTCCGACCCAACAACCATTTGGAGCGGAGCGAAATGTAAATAGCCTCATGCAATTAAATCTGCAATCATATGGGGTGACACAGAACAAGTTGATAGAATTCCGTAGAACTGTTTTGGAGGTGTCTTATTACAATCAATTACCGCACGTTCCTGAACATGCACGCACGCACGCACACTCACACGAACACACGCACGAACGCACGCACGCATGACCAAACGCAAGCACGCACGCACGCATGCACGCACACACGCATACAAGCACGCGCGCACACACGTTGTTGGTGGCGTTATTTGTGAGAGCGGTTGTGGCGGCGGTGTCACAGGCATGAGCGAGACAATCTGTTCCCATTTTATATAAAAACGTGTGGACAGCCATTGGCCGTCGCTGCTGTTGTATATCATAATTGGTATTTAATGCTGTCAAGCTGTCAAAGTAGTAAACTAGTATTGGCACACATGTAGCATTGTATCGGTGTGTCTTGACGTTCGTATGGATTTTAGATACGCCACTCGACAGGTTACATCGACTTGGAAAGCAAGGTTTGTATTATGTGGGAGAAGTGATGCAGAGGGAGTCCAAGATTCTGCTCTTACTCCACTTCATGAATCCATTTCCTCAGTCAATCATATGACGTCATAATCAACCACATGACGTGTAGGCTGGCATCATAATCATTACGTCATAAATGATTTCGTTTAATCCGTCTTAAACACTTAATAGTCCGCCAGGTTCTATTTTGAAAGTAATTTGACTTACGCTAGGCAGCAACAGCACCCAGTCAAATTAGTTTCAAAATATGCAATAGCTTACCAATATAGTTTTCTGGAAATTGATAGTCAGTGAGTTCACTGTTCGATCGATTTCAACACGAGCGAGATATAGGTGGAGCTTAACTAGAATTGGACGGCACATAGCTAAAACTGGTAAGGTCCCTTCTTCCCACGCCGAAGAAAGGTACCATTCGCTCATTCGTCCCATTTGTGTCAAACCGGTATGTATGTGTTGGCTTCAAGCATGAGGAGATGCGTGACTCTAACGTTGTTTTGCAGCTCTTGGAAGCAATACGGGTACGCTTTTCCTTATTGATAAAAGCAATATCACATGCATACTCCATCTACAATGACATATCTAGCTTTGCGCTCGGTGTGGCCGAACCAATCGACTGCAGTAAAGCAAGTGCATTTGTAAAGGGCCCTGAAATTTGCAGACACCCCCATATGTGACATGTAGAAAATGTGTTAGTGAAAATTCTTTGGTCCCTGCGTAACTTCAAGTTACCCGTATCTGTGCCAAACCAATACTTGCATTAATAATCCAAACATCTAGCGCTCATGAACAGGAATTCAGATGGTTATAAATGGTGCAAGGATTAAAATTATGACTGCCCTTGTGCCGTATAATAAGGCCAACCCGAGGCTTATATGCTAGAGACCTCCACCGCTTGCTCAAAGGGATGACACATAGTACAACTCCCAACTTTTCCGAGCTTCGACATAGGGATAAGGGCAATGAATACGTGCAAACACTAAACTTAATGTACTTTCTGCCCAATCCAAATGACGAAGAAGTACAGCAGTATGAATCTTAACACTTTGACACTCAAATTTGTCTTTAAAATTTCATTTTACTCATAGACAATATCGATTTGCAAACCAAGAGATATTTTTAAAATTTATCACTGAAATGTCTGGCTCGATTATCGAGCCACCCATTCCAGTGGTAAGTTTACAAAAAAAATAGTCTTCTCTTGATCTGCAAATATGCTTTTCTCAAGACCACCGAAGAAGCAGTTTTGGCAGACTTGGGTGTTCAGGACTTAGAGGGGATCCACACAGGATTGTATGCAGATCCTAATGAATGGCATCTATGCTATATTTAGTAATTAAATACCTGATACCAATTTTAATCTTACGTAATAAATCTTACGCGGTTCTCAATACAAGAGTCTTCAAAGCGACTATGTAATGGAGTAGTATACTTTCGTATGCTACATTCTCTGCCTCGCAAAGTAAATTGATCGCACAGTTTTCGCGTTTAAATGTACATGACAAGATACTCTGAGCTCATTGTCAAATGATCGCGTCATAATTCTAATTTGTGACTAATATTGACATTTCCCGACATTACATAAGCTGTTAGCTTTACTCTAGCACTCGCTATTTGTAAGTCTACAGTCCTGAGCTGGTTTTGGTAGAAACCTGTTTTGAAGAATATCGTATTGAGCATCTGGTGAAACATCTACTATATAAGCTGGTACCCGACTCCAATTGCTCATAATCACAATAGTGGAGCCGGTAAGGGCTACAGAGTCGACGGCGCTGATTGGCTAATGCTGATAAGACCGAATATTTCTATTGGTTGTCAAGTTTTAGCCCGGGGAAACCCAAAAACAACGAGTGGAATGTAAAATACATCGTTTCCATTTTAATCAGCTGATTATGACTACGGCAATACATCGCGTAAAACGGCCATTATTCAGTGTCTAGTCCATCTTATGAAATGCAAACTAACATTGTTTGGCACAATTTTGTACTAATATAATTTGTAGCGCACTGTCAGATTCAAGCTGCTGAAATACATTTCTGTAAACGTGTTCTAAGATTCCGGGAAATGTCAACCTCCCGCTGTCGGACATACAGTACGGCTCAGATATAACTTACATTGTTTCCAAAACAAGATAAAATGTACAGTTGAATATTTTGGACTTAATTTGATTGGAAGCCAATACTGACGTAGGTCGAAAACATTCAACAAAACTAGATAACAGTTTTCTGTTTTAGAAATATATTAACATATTTATGAACTGGATTGTAGTACTACTGTATTGTAGGATGCTGTTATTCTGGAGGGTGTATGTGTGTGCGTGCGTGCGTGCGTGCGTGCGTGCGTGCGTGGGTGCGTGCGTGTGTGTGTGTGTGATATCAGTCTTCCACTGTTGTAGGTTGTTGAGGTTTTTTCATCTGTACATTTACCTAGTTTGTCAAGGGCCACCACCACATAGCCTTAGCCTGTGGTGGATGCCTGTTTTGATCTGTTAAATTATTAATCTATATGAAAATAAAGAATCTTGAATATTGTGTTTTACACAATATTCAACATAATATTTCTTCCATCCAGAATTATTTGTCTAGCTTGATATTCAGAGTCCAAAGAGTTAACTCTTTAACCCTCATAGGCAAGAAATGACAAATTCTTTATGATATACAGTAATGAATATTCTATTGAGTATTTTGAAACTAATTTGACTGAGCTCCTATGCCAGGGATTCAAAATTTGTAACATGTTTCCTGTATAATTGTCTTGAAATTGAGACATTGAGGGTTAAACTGGTATTACGATCTATCAGCCCAAAATGTCCATGAACCTTGTGCAACCAACAACCTCGTATTACCATGAGGAATATGTTGTATGGTTTTTGGGTTTTGAATGAGTTAATGACTTGAATACAACCCATTAATGACCTAACAGGCCAAAATGACTTCTGCAGTGGTCTTGAGAAATATCTCTGTACGCCAAGAGACTATTTTTGAAAGTTTAACACTGGAGTGGCTGGTGCGACAGCAGAATCAGTCATTACAGGGGTAAACTTGAACAAACAGGTGTGATTTCATTATTCCAACATTTTTTCAAAAAAGTGTGGGAATAGAAAATCTGCTGTCCAAGAAGTAAATCACAACATAATTCACTGGAATGAAAAATTGTATAGAAGATTTCAATGATCAGCTGGAAAGTCAGGAAATCTGAGCAGTCTATTTCATGCTGTACCCCTGTACTCAATGAGAAAATGTTGTCACACAAAACAATAATGACTTTTCGGTGACATGGTCATGTTTGACATTTAGTAACGCATCCCACTGAGGTGAGAACTCTCATTTGAAAAAAATATATCAAATTAACAAAATCAGTGGAAACAATATTCAATTTCACTCTGTATGGCAATGGCAGTGTACATGCATGATATTTCAATAGGCAAACTGTTTTAAAAACAATTTCACTGAAACCTGCTGTTCAATGGAGGGGCAAACAGCTGCCAATCAGGTTATTTTCAAGCTATTCTACAATCTTCATATCATCTCTCTTGTTTCTTTATTAATTCAGTCAGATTATTTGATTTAAGGATATAGCTGCTCAAACCGCAAGACCTAAATCACTTTCAGACAAATTATTTTCACAATATTTAGTTTTCTACAAATCTCAGTTCTAGTTCACCTGGTCTGAAACGCCTGAGAGGCCAACTGAGCTTATTCTATGGCAATATATTTTGTCTAAATAGCTCAATAAATAAAACAATAAGCAATGTTTGTTTGCATCTCGTTAAATTTTTTGAAAAAACTTTACCATTCTACTGGTAGCAAATTCTGAGTTTGGAAGACAGGCACTTGCCTATTTGGATCACTACGTCAGAGCATCATCCACTTCATGCAGAGCTTACTGGCTAAATGTGTTATTATTGGTGACCATTCAAATTTAAGGAAATATACCGTTTACATATATTTTTAAGAAACTAGGCCAGATTGATCTACTGGTAGATGTTTTCCCAGATATATGTGTTTGAAAAGTCAGGTAAGCTAAAGCAAACTTGACATTATCGACCAATCACATTTGAGCTTTTATTACATGTAGTTGGTGGTCTTGACAGTGAAAACAGTGACCTAAATGGTCAAGTTTTCATCAAGATTTTCACATGTGAAACTTAGATATCCATGCTTTGTACAGAAATGTTTGTATTATTCAGCCAAAATTGTCATATTTCTGCATTTGTACCAAGATTTTCACGTTTCTGAATAAAAATATTATGCATTTCAGTCCAAAATCTTCATATTTCCTATCGAAGTTGTTGCTGTTAATGATTAAGATTGGTTAGGAAAATTGTCATTTTACTTAGTGAATGTCCATTTGCAGGCCAAGAAAAGACATTTTTTGGCATTATAGTGATACATTCTTGAAAATATTCTCAATACTACTGCAAATGGTGTTTTCTGGCTCAATTACCATTAAAGGGTTAGACTCGGTTCTGTTAGTTGATGAATTTTCACAGTGAACATGGCAATAATATAGGTCTTTTGCCTGTTGAATAGGAATTTGACATTACTTGTCAGTGGCCATCATTTCATATCCAAGTTTTGCCATTTTGGGCCTAAATTCTTTAATTTTTTTGCTAAAATATTCATGTTTCCTGTTAAAATGTTCATATTTGGAACATAGATATCAATTCTTCACACAGAAATGTGTGTTTCTTCAGCATAAATTGTCTTACTTTTACATTTTGCACCCATGTGTCTTGTTTCTAAACAAAGTAGTTGCGTTTTAGTCAAAATTTTCTTCTTTCCTGTCAACGACTTTACACGTTTCTGACTAAAATCTTCACATTTCCAGCTTAAATTTTCAGATGACTGGTTATTTGATTTTTTTGGCATTTTGAAGCCAGATATTCTTATTAACTGTGAAAATCTATATATTTCTTGGTAAACACTTGCTTATAATCCCAAATTCACAGATTTCAGTACCAAATTTTTGCATTTTCATACATATTCTTTCATTTTAGGGCCAAATTTTCTAATTTGTTGTTAAATTTAAACACTGGCTGATATTTGACGAAACGGTCCATTACATATTTACCATTTTGAGCCCAGATACACATATTAACTGTCAAAATGTATATATTTCTCTAGACTTTTGCTTTTAACACAAAATTTACAAATTTCAGCAAGAACTGTTTAAATTTTAGCACCAATTTCTGCATTTAAGTACAAATTTCCACGGTTCCAGCCATAATCTGTGTTTGAAGCCCAATTTTAAATGTTTCTTATACAAATACTGATATCCCAGGTGAACGATACTTCCCCACCATGCACATTGTGCCTCTTGGTTCCAAGGTCTACTTTGATTTCTGGCAGTCTGGGTATCATTTCTCAAGATCACCGAGACTACTCTTAAATTATGATCTTTTTGTAGTATTAAACCCTATAATATATTTTGGATTATAAGCATACATAACCAAAATATTAAGTTGGTTACCCCAAATAAACAATAATTTATGTGTGGCCTGAACTTAATGTGATTTGAACCAAAATACCCTTGTTTCAGGCTGAAACCCTTTATATTCCTGACGTTGGTATTTGAAAACCAGATTCTCATTTAGCTATCAAATGTTTACATTCCTGTGAAACTTTGCAATTAATCACACATTTGCACATTTCAGGTCCAAATATTTGTATTAAGTAGTAGGGTCGGGATTAAAATGGCACGACGCTGTGGGGTGCAATGAGGGGTTCACGGAATTCAAACTATGGGCAGGTGTCGAGAAGCCCGTGGCAGTCCCACTCTTAACCCTCCTCGAGAACACACACGTGAATCCGGCTGCCATGCAGGATGGGCTGTTCCTCCAGGTGTACACTGAGCAGCTCGCAGATGTGACGATGAATGCTCCAAGACTTCATGTCTGGTATGACGAGAATGAACAGGAGCTGAAGCAAATGGGTTCCAAACAGCGGATCGTGCATGTGGAGCGAGAAAACCAGCAGGTCCAAGCCACAGCTAACCTACGGGTATAGCTGACATTGCATCGTGGTGTATCGGACTGTGTTGCTGTTGCGGTCCTGGTGCAGATCGGAGGAGCCATCCAGCAGGTGGATAAACTAGACAACTTCAAGCTTATGGTTGCTGGGACCAATATTCTTGGTGAGGCACGCGAGCTGGCTGATTGCCAACTCTACAGACAGAGATCTAAGTCATATGCGCTTCTGCGACTAACCAGTGGAAGCGACGACCTCGAGTCGGCACTCGAGGGCCATCACCACCTCGGGGGCAGGGACATCCCACCTAATCAGGGCAACCGGCTCAGCTTCAACATCGGAAACCTCATAGCTGGGACTCGCCCATTAGGTGTGACGGTACTTTACTTTGGCTATGCTAAGGTATGCGTGTTGAACACATCAGGTATTCAGCTTGAGCATGCGTAGAGCACGACTCCTGTCGTTACAGCTGCAGCTGCCACGACTACTATGAGTTCTGCCATCTTCTGACCTTTTGATGTTTCATAGTCGAGCATTGGCTCAGATACAGCCTCGTAGTACTCATCGAGACTCTCATCTGTCTCTTTGATGCTCTGGTTGGCCTGAGCTCAAAGTTGTCGTCGGCGTGCCTCCCTCTGGCGCATATGCTCGAGTGCTTTGCTGTATTCAAACTTCTCCTTAGACAGCTTCTCCATCGCCTGGTTATAACGCTTATGCTCGACCTCTGCCGCCTTCTTGTTGGCGAAGCTGAGTCCCCAGTTCGCTAAGACAAACACGCCCGCATTCAAGATTGCGGATGCCTTGCTATTGTCTACAGTTTAAAGCTACTATATAGCTGTAGCCAGCGATGGATCCCCAGAGCGATGTATGAACCAGAGGCATATGAAGATCCAGTCGAGGATATAGATGACGAGGACTATGAGGAGGACTATGATGAGGAGGCTTATGATGCAGACTACGAGGTCGGTGGTGAGTATGATGATGTAGAGCCTGAATCCCGCAAGCTAGTACACAGAGCGAAAGGAATCTATCGCACTTACGTAAAAGGTTATATCGGGCCGTTGGCAGCAGTTGGGGATCTGATCGCTCTTGACACAATGAAGGCTGGCGAGACGGTCTGAAAAATCGCAAACAATGCTCTCCATGGTGTGGAGAAGATTTCTGAAGCCATACCAGCCATCGCCTCAGGAGTAGGTACGTTCTTCGGAGTCGCAGGTCCTTGGCTACCGCACGTTACCATAGCACTCGCGGCCATCTGGACCGCCGACCATTTAGGCTGTACTATATAAGGATGGCGTCTCTGTACGACCTGGTCAAGACACTTAACTTCCGAAGGTTAATCGATAAACTACCATTCAGTGAGGATCCAGCAGAGACTAGACGCCAGTGTACAGAGGTGTTTGAGGAGGTCTTCGGTGATAGTCGAATGAATGACGGCCATCTGTTCATCTGGTTAGAGTTCACCCAGGCCATGCGTGACAGGATGGGAGTGGACGTCAGTGATAAAATCCGGGAGCTTATCAACCGTCTTTCTCGAGGAACTCTACTATCAGCCTGGTGGATATTACCATGAGCCCACTCAACTACTCGAGGCTGCACGTCGCAAAGGCCACAACTTCACATTGGAGACAGTTAGCCAGTGGCTCAGCCACCAGGTGATTTAGCAGATATACAGACTGCGTCCACGGCACATCAGGCATGCCCATTTCAATCAAACTGTCCTGAACAGAGTTCACCAGGCAGATGTTCTATTCCTTCCACATGACTCGGTTGGTCGTAAGACCTACAATTATTCCCTCACCATCGTCGATGTCGCCAGCAGGTACAAGGCTGAGGCACCGCTCACAGACAAGTCAGCTGGCCAGGTGGCCCAGGCATTCCAGCGTGTCTACGAGACTTCAGAAAATCCCCTCCAGTGGCCGGAATTGTTGCAGGTGGATGAGGGTAAGGAGGTCAGAGGTGAGACTGCAGCCCTCATGCGGAAACACAGTGTGGCAGTTAGGCTAGGCGAGGTGGGGCATCACCGTGCCCAGGCTATCGTTGAGTGGTGGAATCGGACACTGGCAGAGAGACTGTTCCCGCACCAATACACCCAGGCAATGGCTGCACTGAGTGAATTTTCTAGAGTATGAGGGGGAGGGCTGCCTGCTGTGGTGGAGAGATCCAATGCCGAAGTTACTAGGCTAACCGGGAAGAAGCCGGTAGAGGCTATCAGACACTCTACTGTTGCAAGTCACAGCTCTAGAGGAGCGAGAGAGGAGTGCCTTCGACCTGATGCTCTGGTTCGGTACCTGTATGAGCCTGGTGAGCTGGAAGGTGGTCGACGGCGTGCAACAGATCCTAACTGGTCGCTAGATGTTCACAGGCTTGACAGGTGTGTGGAGGCGGAGGGGCGGCCTACATTGTACTACCTGGCTAGCAGCCCCAGGCGACCCTTTGTGCGAGAGGGGCTACGGCTAGTCCATACAGCTGCCACCATCTGGAGTGCTCAAGCCAGCTGCTGTCTATTCATTAGGGATATGATACTCAAGGGGCTCGGTATGGACACCATCTGGCAGCACATAGCACCTATTATAGTAAGCGGAGAGTCTGAGTTCTTCCTGCTCATACGTCACCATACCTGGGTTGCGCATGCGTAGGCCTCGGTTTTTAGCTCTGTCCACCCTGCCATGTCGGGCGCTGTAGAACCTCTGCCAAGAGACGTCATTCTGCTGCTTTGACATTCCCGTAGCCGAGCAATTACTTGCAGCTCTGCTCTCCACGTAGTAGCATTTGGAGCAGAGAGCGATACCACGAGAGCCTTCAAACTCAAGCTTGAACAGTCCCGGAGTCCGTCCAGCCCATGTGTCCCAAGCTAGCCAGTCCTGCTTATGAGCCTGGTACTCTTCTCACATCTCAGGGCGAATGACGTCGTCGAGACTGGAGCCTGCTATAGCTATACACGCACAGTCAGTGTCCATCTGCAGGTACTCAAAGCTGTCATGAGCTACGTAGCGATCGAGGAAGTCATAGTAGAACTCCAGCATTCGCAGCTTCGCGAGCTCATAAACGGCTATCCCCACCTGGAAGTGATTCTCGGCTTGCGACTCCGGAGCTCGAGTGACTCATCGATCTCATTGAGATCTTTGAACCATGCACTACGCAGGGCCTTGTCTACCATGCGTTCATCCTTCGTGAAGCTGGTGTTGCTATGACGGTCTAGGGCCCCGATGAGCTTCCCGTAGGCACTGTTGCTGAGGAGTTTGAAGAGATGTGCCAAGAACGCTTTGCTCTTATCCACATCTGCCGAGCGGCGGACCTCCATAACATTCTTCATGAACCACTCGAATGGGCGTTTGGCCTCATAGTCTATGGTGCTGTATACAGCATGGGCCTTGAGTGTGGGTGCGTACAGCAGCCGCTTCTTGCCAGAGAGGGCACCGACCAGTTTCTGGGTGCTGGGACGCTTCCTCCCTGTTTGCCCTAATCATGTCAGCATCGCAGAAGAGATTGCCTCTACCGGGATCTCGCGGTTATAGAAGAGCGGGGGCATTTCCTCGAACTTTGCCCACAGACCCGTAGGGACCTCTATATCCACCTCAGCAAATCCAAACCAGCGGTCTGCTAGGAGCTCCTCCGTAAAGCTGGCTACACTGCTGGCACCGGACAAATGGCACACTGTCTCCATACCACAGGGCATCTCTTTGACCGTTGTTGAAATGTACAGAGCATTTGCGTCGTAGCCGAGTAGACGTTGGCGGATTCGAGTCATGTCGGCCTGGTGGTATCTGGTGAACACGATGCTGGGACCTCCGACAACACCACCCTTCAGCATCTCGTAGGCTTCCTTGCCTGGTGAATAGAGGCTAACATCCTGCATATGCTGAGTGGTTCCCCGTAGGAGGTACTGCAGTGACACACCTGGGAGAGACATCGCATCTTTGAGGATGTCTATTTCTCGTTCTGTGTAGAACTCCCACATCTGCTCTATGGCTTCGATGAATGGACTGGCGTCCAGGTTGTTATCGTATCGCAACCAGTCGGCGAATGTCCGAATTCCATGTCTGGTTACACTGTTCCAAATCTGATCGCATCAAGAGGTAGCCACCCTTGAGCTTAGATGTCCATGCTGGGTAGTCAGGAGGCCCGAGATGGTCTAGCTTGTTTGGCTTGGCGAACCATTCATATGGGAACCAGCTCTTCTGCTGTACGCACCCGTAAGCTTTGATCCATGCCTCATAGGAGACTCCAGGACCGAGATAATTCAGCACATCGAGGAACCGTAGCTCAGGTGTTATGAGGAACATGGTTGACTAGCCTTCTTGGCGACTTTCACTGTACCTGTACTGTCCGTCAGCTTATCGATAAAGTGCTTCTTGATGATGTTCAGGTCATACTTCCCAGAGCTGAACCCCATTACAGGCACTTGGTCACACCACTCGTTGATCAGTCGCTGCTGTCGCTTTGGGAGCTTGTCCAGGTCTGTCGGTATGTACTGTGCCCTAACCCTTGTCCGGATTAGCTTTGCCCGCTGTTGGATCTCCCGCATAAACTCTCTGATCAGTTCTTTGGGGCCAGGATTGCAGAGGTGGGTGGGCTCACTTGTGGCGCCCTCTAAGGAGTAGCCAACTGACAGAGATAGGTATGTGAGTACCCTCGATCGTGAGAGTCTTCGTAGGATGAGTCTTGATACCATCTAGGAGTGCTTCGAAGTCGTAAACTATGAAGTGTGGGTATGGGACAGTCCGAACCCGTTTAGGGACGCTTAGACAGCACTCCCACTGTACCACAAGCGTGCATCCAGACGTGCATCCAGACGCTCTCATTTTCTCCTCTCTCAGGACTGTCTTGCGGTATCTTTGTTCGGCATCCTCATCTCGCTGGTGTTGTGGACACCCGTGCCAGTGACAGCCGTGGAACTGGTAGCCGGTGTTGGTGGTCGGATCATAACAATCTACGGGAGCACCCTCGATCGAACGCTCTCCACCGTGCCCACACTCTACATGGTGTATGTGTACGCCTCTGTTTCTCGACTCATACTCGATCCAACGAGTAGCTGGCGAACTGGATGGCTGGGGCGGATATAACTGTGTGGCAAGCTCTCGTGCAGGAGCTGTACTTCTATCAGCTCTCGCTACTCAGTGGACTGCTAGACATCTCCAGAGACACATGTTGTCCCTGTAGGTGTCGAGGGCAGTCATATGCTTCTTCTGTCGTAACCAGACTGGGAGGGGGCCTGTCCCAAGCAGAGGTTGGCAGTCGATGACAGCCCTGACCTCAACGTTGGTTGCTCGAACGAAAGCCCACTTGGTGTTGGGTCGATCGATATTGTCTGTGTCGAAGCAGGCTTGCTCTCTTGCTACCACCCAGTCCTGAGCTGCTTCTATCGTGTTTAACCACGGGATCCATGGAGCGTTCTTGTGGAAGAGCATCATCCTACCGTCCTCGATGTGACGTATCCGGTATGTGTGGGTGTAGCGGAGGTAGAAGGCGCTCTGGGCAGTCTGCTGGATCTTCTCCATGATCCGAGCTGTGAGGTCTCCTTCTAGTCCGCTGAAGAATGTCCAGCGTACTGACCGGCGTCCTCTATCCTCTGTCTCCCTTTTGGCGAGACGTTGGTCGAGAATGTGTTCGGCTTCTCGCCTAATGCTCCAGACTAAGCGTTCAGCCCTCGGCCTCCTCCTCAATTGCTTAGCGATCCTGTGTATGGGGAGGTAAGCTCTCCAGTGGATGGTCAACCATCCGCCTTGCTACAGTCTTGGCTCGCAAGCTGGCAGTCACCTCCTCGTACAACTGACGAAGCTCATGGAGCCGCTGTGCTTTCTTATGAGTGCTCTCTGGATCATCTTTGGTAAGCGCTGGACGTCTGCTCGTCTTCATTGCTCAGGAGAGTCGCTTCCGCCACTCCTCGGCACGGGCCTGTCCGATTCTCTGGAGAAGGTTGGCCTTGCTGGCCTTAGAGTAGCCTCTAAGGCCGAATTGCTTTGACATCACTCGAAGCTGCGTTACAGTAATCATGACCTAATATCGCTGTGCTTGTCTCTAAATGAGCGTTCAGACCCTACTATGTGTGGTGATCACAAGGCGATCAGTGGTGTATATCACTGTGGATGCTTGTCTTTAAATGGGCGTTCAGACCCTATTATGTGTGGTTGATCACAAGGCGATCACTACCTAAAAACCTGTGGGGGGCGGGGTGCGTCATGTCGAGGTGATACCGACGGAGACTATGTGTTTGTGTGAGATGCTCAGGGGAGCTGATGTGATACATGGGAGGAGTAGTGCGCACATTGAGAGAGGGCTCCCTGCATTTCTTGTTCCCACTCTTGTTCCAACTCGATAGCAGCATCCACATCAAAACTGCAAACCGTTTCTAAATAATTTATATACTTGAAATTTTGTCCCTCGCTATCACAGTCATCGGATAACATCCACGACACATAAGGCATGTTAGTAGAAATGACGAGCGGAATGTTGGGATCCCTGAGCTTCTCCATTTCTCAAGATTTCGTTTTGCATAATTACCCATATCACGCCATGGCCCGGGTACTTTTTCTCGTCGCGCCGCGCAGCCTACATCATGCAGGCGTGACCATAGCTCTTCAGGCCAGCCCATTGTGTATACTATTGTTTGTAGATGCGCGTTTACACGTAATGTATGGTCGTGCGTTCACACGTAATTTATGATCGCCGGTATACCATTATGGATGCTGTGTCTAATTGGGTGTTAACGCATAGCAGGTGGGCTAAACTATTCTTGACTTTGACCCTGTCGAGGGTCTGGGGCCTGCAATCATGGGTTTTATGTGGTCAGTCAATAACTGTACGAGTTGGTCTTGTCATGCTTCTCGGGTAACGGGTAATTGTAGACAGGTTTACCATACTAACATATAACGAGATTTGAACCTGTGATTTTAAAGTTTATCATTTGCTAATAACACATAACGAGATTTGAACCTGTGATTTTAAAAGTGTATAATACAACGCATTAACTGTCTCGGCGATGTATGCATCGCATTAGCTATCTGGGCCATGTATGCATTACTATAGCTGATAAGTTATGTGTTCACACGTTGCTGTGTTGCTGCGCTATCACGCGTAATGGCGATTGCACAACTCACGCTCAGAGATAAGATTACAAAGAGGCGAGATTTTAGTGGTTTACGGTGGGTCTATCGACAGAGTTGTTGAATTGCATCAATAATGGGTTTAATGGTTGGTCATCAATTGACATCAATTCCATGGTGCCTTATATATACTTTGGCTGGGGTGGGTGGGTGGGTGGAGGGGGTGGGGGTAGCTCTGAGGTGCCCCTCATTATCCAAATTATATTAACCCAATGGTGCAGAAATGTGACCATATGATACAAACACTCTGTCAGATATGTTGACATAAATAATATTATTGTAAGATGCTGTGCCAGCCGCCACAATTCTGATAATTTTAGTTTCAAAATATTCAACATAATGTGTTGGAATCTTGATACAGAAAGTAAGCAATGCATCAAGTTTTCAAAGCTTCGCAGGAAACACCCCTGCTGGAACTATTTTCATTGGCCTCCACCAATCACCCACCCTCACCCCAATACCACCTCCCCAGCACCCTCAGTGGTAAATGCTTTTCTAGGAAATACTGGTATACTTTATTCAATTTATACGAGTATTTCCGTAAAATAAACTCTAGAAGTCACATAAGAAGTAAATATGTGTCCCAAGCCTTCTACTAAGCGATGAACGAAAAGTGGTAACAAAATTTGGAAATGTGCCTGCTTCTATCCTTCAAGAACCTAATCTAGATTAATAGCGCGACTTTTAAAATTTTGGACAGTAGTCTTTTAGTGAAAAATTCCATTTTTAGTGTAACGAAATGTGTAAGATAAGACAATACTAATACCCGAAGCGGTGGAATTGTACAAGGGTTAAATAGCTGTCATTTCGTTTTGAAGCGTTTGCTGTCGTATGGATTTCCCCTATCTGTGCAATGACGTCATGTACGTAAATCGCGTACAAAGATGGCAGCCAATACCGGCCCTCATATCCTGAGCCAGAGAATCGCCAGCGAGGGAATAAGGAGTCGGGTACCAGCTTATCTACTATATAGATCCGAACTCTCACTCAAGCATCTGACGTCATAATCAATTACGTCATTATGTAGCTGACGTCACATCACAATGACGTATTATAACTAGTTAATGAAAATTGAGAAGTCTTTGATAGATATATAATTTAATGAATTTTCAGTCAAATTAATATCAAACTATTCAACAGCTTACATGCATGGCTACCTTGAAATGTAGATTCTGAGGATCCATGTATCAAAGTTTTAAATCGATTCCAACACGAGTTAAAAGGTGGGCGGGTTTTTACCTAGAAATGGGCGGGGCATCGCTGGCAATGGATCCATTTATTTTTAAGCTTAACCGCTAAATTGATCATATGTGATTATTTAGCTGGATTCGTATCTGTTTGCTCAGCTATATAGCATAACCTGCTTATGTTATGCTCACCGAGTAACCACAGCGGCAACACTGTGCTAACACCTATGAAAGAGAGACATCTTTCTTCTCGATATCTTCAGAGTTGGATAGACACAGAACCTATAATTAAACCCTTCCGACGGAACAGGGATCTAAGTAATCTATTCATTGATAGAGATTCTTAGTGCGGCCACCCATCGCGTAGTTTCAAAGCTTCTGATTAATGATCAGGACCATCAAGCTAGATAGCGAAATCGAAATCCAGAATTACCTATGCTCCCCCCACCCCATCTCTAGCTAAGCTCCACCCACGTGTTTCCCGTATTGGGATCGATCAGGAAAACTATACAGGTAGCGGTTGAATAGCATTTTTATTAAATAGTAAATACATACAATTTGGACAAAATCGCTTAGTCCGTCATCAATTAAGCGCTCGTGACGAACTTAGCTACGATATTCATGACGCAATTGATTATGACGTCATCCTATCCGCTACGCAGTTGATTATGACGTCATATGATTGATGGATAACATAAATCCACCATTAGAAAGCCAACACATAGCAATGATAAAGTCGATTCGTGTCCTGTCCCTACTCCATATTACTCAATCGGGATGCTAGGAATACTTCATCGTCTATCGGTCCAGAATGGCTCGCTCAATGATTCTCCAACAAGTACACAGATGTTGTTCAACAACTGCGGAACCAATCAAGATAGCAAATGGCAGGCCATGGCCCCATCGATCGTCCTATTGCACGATCCTCGCCCTCGCACTCCTCTCCCGTATCGAGTACCACGAACAGCGTAGCTATGTGAGTGGGCGCATGTTCGTACGGTATCGAGTACCACGAACAGCGTAGATATGCGAGTGGGCGCATGTTCGTACGGTATCGAGTACCACGAACAGCGTAGATATGCGAGTGGGCGCATGTTAGTACGGTATCGAGTACCACGAACAGCGTGGCTATGTGAGTGGGCGCATGTTAGTACGGTATCGAGTACCACGAACAGCGTGGCTATGCCAGTGGTCGCATGCTAGTATGATGGGTCCCATCAGGTTTTCAGCCACATAAAGCTGAACCATCTGCTAGCGCCGTTCATCACATCCTCGAAATCGTGTTGAATTTCGTGTTTCTACGATGAAGGTAGGCACCTCCAAACGCATGGCTGCCCGCATCCCTGTTCACTTCTGAGTACATTATATTTAGAAAAATTATCCTCTCGGTGACAACTGATCCCATGCAAAGCTGGAAGGAGACACATTTTCTCCCCAAGGCAACCAGGCAGACACTAGACAGCACATTCTTACCAGACCATCGAGCAGACAATAGACACATAGTGAGGTCTGTTTCCTAAGGTACATGAATCATATTGAAGAGTATTATCTCAGCTACAAGTAAACAACTCGAGCATCCGCGATACATCGATACGGCGATGGCAAATGCCATCAGCCGCCGCCAGAAACCATTAATTAGATTCCTGCTTCTGTCCCTGTCAAAGTTTCCATACAGTAAACTAACCCCAAAGCTCCGCGTGCTGACGTTAGAGATAGCATCAGTCTCCGATGAAATGCTGTTTTTCGCTCATTAACCAATTAACACTCGTATCAGCCAAAAACGGCATCGGCAGTGCCCTTTAAAATGCCCATTTGTATACCAAGAGAAGACTACGTTTGAAAATGTATCATTTGAATGACTGGCTCGATAACCGAGCCAGTCATTCCAGTAATACATGTTCAAAAATAGTCTTCTCTTGGTGGGCAAATGAAATTTTTTGGAATTAATTCGAGGGTTAAAGGGTTAATTTGTAGACAAATATAGAGTGACAGAACATTTCAGAATATAGTAGCCGTTACACCCCGTTATACCACGGGGAGATGGTGTGGAAACACGTAACCCTTTTAAGTCTGAATTTGCGGAATCTCAACTCTAACGCGGCTCGGTATCCAGTCACATTCAGCATCCGATCAAATTCAGCATCCAATCAAATTCAGCATCCAATCAAATTCATCTCCAATAAAATTAAGCATCAATCAAATTCAGCGACAAATCAACCTCGGTAGCAACCAATTATTACGGAGCGTTAAAAATGTGCCTAATTACTGGATGCGACATCATTCGTCAATAGTGGTGTCAGCGGTAAAATGTGAGTTCGGGCATAAATGTACAAAATTAACAAAACGACCACAACCAGCCCAATATCGTGGAATCGTCATTTCACTTTAATAAATGGCAAGAAAAGACGGATCCATTTCTAGCTAAGATCTGGTCAGTGTGTATGCGTCTTTGAATCGACTTACTCCCTTCGAATTCCCAGAATCACATTTTCAAGGTAATTATACAGGTAAGCTATTGATTATTTTGAAACTAATTTGACTGGGAGCTGTTTCTGCCTATTATAAATTTACCACAGACATACAATTCAAACATTTTCCGTGACGGACATTTCGATTTTCATAACGGAGCTACGTCATTTTAATCATGCCGTCAGCAAATGATATATTTTGATTAAGACGTCAGATAGGTGAGTGACAGATCAGATCCATCCATTTCAAATACGTTTCAATTTAATAGCAAAATTATCAACTGCGTTTAGTTCTGAGATCGTTAACCCTTTGACCCTTGAGCTGCCCATGTCCCAATGTTTTAAAACAACTGTACAGAAATACTATTGAATAATCTGAACCTAAATTGACTTGAACGTGTTCCCACCATACGCATCAACACTTGTCAGTCAAATTAGTTTCTAAATATTCAACATAATATTACTTACAGCATAATGCGTTATCTGGTCTGTTTGGGTTAAAGGGTTAAAGCGACTTAAATATGATGTCTACAAAACAATAGTCATAATTGAGGAATCCAGTCTTAGCTATGATCCGCTCATCTCTAGATAAGCTCCGCCCACACTTCATCCGTGTTAGGATTGATCGATCGCTGAACTCACTGACTATCAATTTCCAGAAAACTATACAGGTAAGCTATTGAATATTTTGAAACTACTTTGACTGGGTGCTGTTGCTGCCTATAGCATGTTTAATAAATAGTAAAGACCTACAATCCATGCAACGTAGCGGACCATTCAGTGGTGGATTCAGGGGTGGGGGTTGGGTGGGCACTCGGGTGCACGTGCCACCCTCCCCCACCCACCCCACCCCAGGGCTGTAAATTCTTTTTTTACTTACCTGCTGGTGTCGGAGTAAGCCGATTCTCAAAAGTTAACTCCCTTGAAATTGTGGGTATCCACAACCCCCCACCCCTACCCACCCGCCCCAACCGCATCCACCCCACCATCGGCAACCTCCTGGATCCGCCCCTGCTATTAAGCGTTTAAGACGGACTAAATCGAATCATTTATGACGTAATGATTATAGCGTCAGCCTAGAGGATATTTCAAGATATTCAACAACATGTTTATTAAATAGTAATTACATACAATTCGTACACCAACGATCAGTCCGTCATGAATAAAAGATGCATTACCTAGGAGATATAAATAAATTTGGAAATTTTCAGTATTTTTACTGTAATATAATCTAATCTGTATACATACATTCTGCCTCCGTCAGACGCATTTGTTATTATTTGTTGTTCTTCTGGAAATGTGCGTGTATGCGTTTTCAATTTAGGGAAGCATTATATTTACGAAACAATCCGCTTGGATAGAACTCAGAAAATCTTAAATATGTCTAGACAGTTCGCCGGCAATGGACACAATACTGGAGCCACAGCCATAGGCGATCTGAAACATCAAAGAGCTACACCCCGGGGAAACCGAAACATCAAAAAATTGTATCTGGACATCGAACAAATAAGTCGTGTAATACTATTTTTTGTTTATACAAGACCGGCGATGAATTGCAAGCCACCGCTAAGTAACTAATACTCTGGTTTCTCCGCGAAACGGAGACGCGGGCGACCGCCAGATTTGTGTTAACATTTTTTTATATTTGTGAAATTCATAATTTATATCTTCTTGGATATTAAGTAGTCGTATATACACGAATTACTGTTAAATGAGAGTATTGACCTACTGGAAGCGTTTTATAGAAATGGTTCTCTATATTAAATTTAAACGAACTTACAGTATACAGTATATAATAGGTCAGGGTTTATAGTCTGCTTCCACTGTGTGCTCAGCCGACTTTCCAACTTTACCCATGTCCTTTTTCATTGCTGCACAATCTCAACTCCCTTTGGAGCATACACCTTATCAACGTCATCCATTATCCACGTAGTTGATTATGATGTCACGCTACACGCCATGTAGTTGATTATGACATCATATGGATAAGATGGAATCCGCCTTTATGACAGCGTTCGCTAACCATGTCGAGCTCCTCTCTATGCCGTCAAATACTTCACATACGACCTTTGATCATATTCCGCAGCGTGGACCTATTTATGCAATTCGTGCATTTATTTTTATTGGAAACATTTGCATTTAGATACGCTTTCACACCACGTGACATGAAATAACAGTTTCTGGTGAACTCTGATTATATATTGTTACATTTGGATGGCGTGGGCGGTTGTCGAGAAACCTTCAAATGTTGTTCCGGTATGGAGGAGCTATTTCATGTCAATACTGACAGACATTAGAAGACAGATAGAGTTATGTGAAAACGTTATTCTCAGGACTCACATTGGTGTACATGACTGGAGTGGAGAGATGGGAGTGTGGGTGTGGGGTGTGGAGTGTGGGGTGTGTGTGTGTGGATAGCAGCATGGGGGTTACAGTTCCATTAACATTCATTAGCAGAATGATTGAATTCTGTATGTTAAGTTAAGGATTAAAGTTGCAAAATGGAGTCTATGTGAGTGTAGTAGTGTAACAGCATGGTATGCTCTATGCACGGACGTTTTACTCCACCTCCCTGGTGTAAAGATGTGCTGCGAACCAGATTGACTCTAACCGTGCGAGAGATCTTGTAATCAAATTTCTCCTAAAGAAAGACTAGGCCTATGACGTTTCTGCTTATTAAATGAAATGGTGGGTTCGTAATATATGTCCGCGAATTGTTAGTAGCAATAATATAGTGATACAATAATTTGCCATTGTTATAGCCTATAATAGAGGAATTCACTTTTAGCTACACTTTTACGCCCATCTTTAGCTAAGCTCCACCCACATTTCGCCCGTGTTGGGATCGATCGATCCCTGAACTGCCTACCTATCCATTTCCAGAAAACAGGTAATCTGTTGAATATTTTGAAAATAATTTGACTGGGTGTTGTTGCTGTCTATTGCAGCAATATCCACCCCCCACCCCGGTGAAATTAGTTTCAAAATATTCAACAGAATGTGTATTAAATAGTTAAGACATGCAATTCGCGCAACAACGTTTAGTCTGCCATCGATTAAGCGTCCGTGACGTACTTATCTACGTCATTCACGACGTCATTGATTATGAGGTCATCCTACACATCACCTAGTTGTGTGTTGGGATCGATTTGAAACTTTGAAAGCTGAATTCCCAGAATCTAAATAAGGGAATTATAACGGTAATAATACACGTACGCTGTGGCAGCAACAGCTCAGAGTCAACATATTTTCAAAATAATCAATAGAATATTGATAAATTATAAATTAATCACAGACATAAACACCTCTGTGCTGAACCATTGCCGCGTTCGTGCGGAACTACATCTTTTCTAGTTCGTCAGCTAACATGTGGCGACGAATTTGAATTGAACGCTTTGTATGCATTAATGACGGATCGGACCACTTTCTCGTCCAAAGTAAGATTTATTTATTTAAATAGAGATTCTTTTGATGATGTCTTGTTTAAGAAAAGACTGCTATTGCTGCATTTATCGGAGTTGTCGAGAGAATCCACACGAATGAAACCTACAAACGTTACCCCTGTGTGAAAGAGGTATTTAATTGATGTCTATTATATAAATAGATGCCAAATAAAAATAAAAACATTCATCACTGACCACTCTTCCCAAATTGTACTCAATCGGCAGAATCGTAGAATGTTTTCGAACTTATTCCGAGAAAAATAAAGAGCATATGATTAGAGATTGTTGGAGAGAAAGTGCAGGGTAGAGAAAGGTCCAAAGTCTGTTAGGCAATTATTGGCCGAGTCCTCACTGTCGCTATAGCATCTCTGAGGCGTTAGATAATTGCCATTTGAGGGACAGTCGATTGTTGTGCCACCGGTTCCACGCAGCCGGAGTTACATAGCCGGCTGAAGTGATAAGTGAACTGGAAATTCTCAGAGTGCAAATGTATGTTCTTGCCAATGTAATATTTAGTTGCTTAGGGGCCACAGAATAACTCCATCGTCAGAGAAAGCTATATTCAAATATAATTTCACATAATCAACACCTCTTGTGTCAACTTAATCATTTAATGGCCAAGTTGGTAAAAAAGACCGCTGCAGTAATTTTGAGAAATATCCAGTTGCAGGCTAAGAGAAAAATACCGCGCCAGTCATTCCGGTGATAGATTGTCAAAAATACTCTTCTTAGTCTGCAATTGGACACTGGTTAAGCAGAAATTTGAATTTTGTTAACCATTACATTTTTTATGAATGTCCATTTGAAGGATAACAGAAATTACTTGTTTTGCTAATTTTCGTTATAAATTCTTTGAAAGGTATTGGCAATGGACCGTTCCGGTTTTAGCTATGCCCCGCCCATCTGTAGCTAAGCTTCACCCACACCTCGCTCGTGTTGGGATCGATCGATCTCTGAACACCTTGACTATACATTTCCAAAAAAACACACAGGTAAGCTGTTGACTGGTTTGAAACTAATTGGACTGGGTGCTGTTGCTGCCTCAAGCAGCAACAGCCCCCAGTCAAATTAGTTTTAAAATATTCAACAGCATGTTTATTAAATAGCAAAGAATTACAAAGACATACAATTCATACAACGTGTCGGACCATTTGAGATTTCTTTACGGTCTATACGGAACCCTTTGTGACGCAATAGTTGTAACGTCATCATACGCGCGCTGAGCTGATTATGACGTCATACGTGGTCAGATGATGGATGGATACTCTTGAAAGGTGTATTAAATGGTTAATTGAAATAGATAGTATTTCGAGCGCTTTAATGCGCTGTTGACACAAGAGGGGCGAAAAGTAATGATTAAAACAATAATTTACAGTCGCACATCAACCTCTTAGATTTACAATATTGAATATATTATTACCCATCCAAGTGAAGTCACGTGGGAATTTTAGCTTGTTTTACTCTAACGCGCGGTTGCTTTCTACCAACAAGTAGCTTATCAGAGATTATGCAGAATCAAAGTTCAGTTCGATGCTTTAACTCCTCTTGTGATTGAGATAGCAAACTCATATCTTTGCCTACCCAAGCTCCAAAGCTCCACAATTCTGCAGCTTCAAAGGTTGGGTGGGTGCGGTGGGCAACTGTCCCTCCCCCTTTCCTATGCCTGCTATTCAGTTCCATTATTTTCATTCCAACGGCGTATAGTGTGGGAATGAAAGACACCAACTGAACACACCGATAAATAAAGAGAAGGAAACACAGTGAGTGCGAGGGAGAGTTTTTTAACTCATCAGTACCGGAAAGTGATTGCTACCGGTAAACATCGCCGCTTTAATGGAAGAAATGTGCGAATAGAAATCTTTCATCTATCCATTGTAACACGCATATCCTTAGGGCGATGGAAACGGACACACATAGTATTTTCATAGTTAAGCTCATTGCACTCTGACCTTTCAAGAACATATGGTATCTAAAAGTAGCTCGAAAAATTATACCAGCTTTTTTAATACAGTTAGACTGGCAGATTTTGCCGTTGTAATAGAGATGGTCTGTCTGCTTGTATTCGAAGCAGTCATCGACGATATTGGCAACGCCTTGTAAATATCGTCCATTCTTGCAGATAGTGTCAAATGGGATATGCTTGACTTGCTCCAGAGCTGTCGGGGCATTTTGGCCTCTATAGACCTTTCACACATTAGCGTATTTTGGAAAAATAGCTTCTCAGAATATTTTACGCATACCATTTCCGTCTCTCTCTCTCTCTCTCTCTCTCTCTCTCTCTCTCTCTCTCTCTCTCTCTCTCTCGTGAAAGGCTCACTGGCAAAGTAAGACTTGGTCTTGTGGCGTTTGTGTGGTGGAAGCGTTTGTGGGATATGATACTAGACGCTTTCGCCGGTTGTGGGTTCGATTCCCTGTCAATGCCAACACAACTGTAATGCCACAACTACCTGTATGACTAAACTGTGTTGTTAACCGTAGCTGAACAGATCTGTACCTCCCTTTGACCGGGGTCTGCTGACTATTTGATGAAGAATTAATGGCGCTGCCTACTGATGCTGTCTGTGTCTGAGGCAAGATGAACCACCTTTTTACCATATTGCTTATGATCTGGTTGATTCTCGGTCAGAGCATAACATCACACGCTTCTTGTCTGCATTTTTGTATGCCACGGCGCCCAATAGGAATCGTTTGCAACATTTCACTACATTGCTTCCTAGGGATACGATGTCTGGAGACATTGAATGTCATTGATGGACAATTCATCCCATACCTCTTACGAACAATGGGACTTTCACTCAGGCCAAAGTGTCAGAATCGTTCTCAACAACACTTGTCATGTACGGTCTGACAATGTTTCCTCTTACACCCGTGCAAATTGTCTGCAAGAGACTGGTGCAGATGCTACTACAGCATCAACAACACATGTTTGAATTTCGAACTCAGGTGTGCTTGTAACATCTGTGTTCGTATCATATGCACGTGATATTGTACCAGCTATGTGCATGTATTTCCCCGGGGGTGCATGTCACCTTCATATCATATTTTTCTAATCATAGTTTCAGCTGTTGAATCCTTGGTGGATAGTCATTTTGTGAAAATTGCGACTAATAGCTTATAATCTGTTTCGGCAATTAGAGATAGTGAATAAATAAACTGATGAAATCAATCATTCACATCCAAATCCTAACCTAAGTCTCTCCATCTCAATTTCGGCTTATCAGCTCTTTGCTTCTGCCACCTCTCAGGGAAGAGTAGACCACTGGACATCCGTGCCCACTGTGTTCTTGCAACAGCACTGGCCCTAATACCCTCTGATTTGTATCTGTCGATATCTTGATTGGCTTTTGTTGATCATAGAACTTTAACAGAGGTGCGTCTGTCAATAAGTCTTTTAAGCCTTACCAAGCTATCTCCCGCTCAAGTTGCCGATTCTCACTGAGTTTCTTGCTGGAGAAGTCACCTTAGTTCAAACATTCTTGTTGATAGATCAGGTATGCATTTTGCCAGGAAAGTTACCATGCCAATATTCAGGTATAATGCTTTCTTCATTGATGGCCTATTCATAGCATGAATAACCGCAATTCTGCTTCTGTCTGGATTGACACCATCATTGTATAGGCAGTATCTGGGAAATATGATCTCTGAAACACTAAACTAACATTTATCAGAATTTAGTTTTAATTCACCAGCTTGGTTTTCTCCAATATCGATTTCAAATGGCTGTCAGATTCATCCTATGTTGACCCCATATAATGATGTCATCCATGCTGGTGTTTACACCTGTAAATGCTTCACAGATACGATCGATTGTCTTAAGATATATTTCTGGTGGGCTGGAGAAACCAAAAGGGAGACGAAGGTAACTGTATCTTCCAAATAAGGTGTTAACTATACACTGCTTAGAAGATTTTTCATCCAGTATCTGCTGCCAAAGTTCAGACGACGCATCCAGCTTCGAAAACACTTTCGCTTCTAAAAAACGTGCCATGATTTTCTCCCTAGTCGGCAATTTGAAGTGTTCCATGCGAATTGCTCGATTCAAGTTTCTCGGATCTAGACATAGCCTAATTTAAGCGTTTCTCTTACAGACAATTACCAGTTAACGTACCCATGCCGTGGGGTCTTTGACTCTTACTATTCCATTCTATCTAGCTCCATCTTAAGTTGATCATGAAACCCACATGTTACCACACTGTATATTTCAACTACTGGAATGACTGATGGGTCAATGCAAATTCTGTGGGTACCTGGTAAACAACACATCCCATTAAACACATATGGGCATTCGCTGACTATTTCTTGTGCTGTACTAGATGTGACCTTTCATTCAATCGCTCGGTTCACAGTTACCTGAACCACATGTTTCAAAAGATCCAGCTTTTTACACTCCTGTAATCCAAATATTGTCTGAACATCCGACTGAGCAATCACAAATAGTGTCCGATGTGTATTGTTTTCATAATGATATTAACGATACACTTACTGTACTCTCCAGTTCTAATGGAACAACGCAACACTGCTGCTGATCAGCTCGACTGTTTACACTTTCAACAAACTGTTGAATCTTCCAAGAATGCTTCGTAATCGATACAAACTGTGTCGACCGTAGACTGCTTCTGCGGTGGTTTGCAACATTTGATAAAACGACTGGGTTTACCACAGTCTCTACAATTTTTTCAGAATGCTGGACAATGCCTTGGACCATGCCTGGGACCATGCCTAAAGCTCCAAACTGCTGTCAAATTTCTTGACATCATCTACTTTACAATGAGCTCCCTTGCATCTCTCTTTAGTTCGTCACATCTTGCGGCAGACATCCCACTCTCTTTGGTGAGTTCCTTTGCCTGAACCATAGTGGTCTCTTCAGCTCTGCGAATTAATATAGCGGTGTCTAGTGTTAGATCCCCTTCCATTAAAATCCGTTGTCTCTGGTTGCTATTTGGCATGTCACATATTATTCTATCATGAATCACCGCATCTTTATGGTACTAAATCCACATGTTTTTGCCGGATTCTGTAGTTCTGAAAGAAATTTGTCAATCATTTCACCAGATGTCTGAGTGCTTGTAAAAGATTTATGGCGTTCAACAGTTATGTTTGTTTAGGGATTACAGTATTGGTCAAACATCTGAATCACTTTGTCTAACTCCTGACAATCTGTGTCAGTGACCTTCCAATACACACTCGTCCATCCATCTGCCTGCTTGCAGTTCTCATCTTTGGCAGATAGTTGCTCCTATCTTGCTGTTGTTTTCTGTATGTCCCGCTTCTCGTAATCATATCATTATCTACCTCTTGTTGCTGCTTTCGTGACAAAACTTCAAGGGAATTGATGGAGGGTATTTGCCCATGAATCAATATGAAAATAAATATTTTATGGACAGAGTTGTTCGCACCTGTCTTCATTTTTTGTATTGATAGTAGGTCGTTGTCTTGCATCATGTGCACGTATCATGGTGTCCAGTTGCTGTAGGCACCATGCATGCTTCTTGTTTCTGTCGTTGCTTTCTTTCTAAACATATCAACATAGGATTTTAAATAGGTGTCCCGGATGACTGCGCCCTACTCGTATATGAATCGTATAAGTGATAGATTTCCATTCTTCATGTATGATGTGGGCACAGATCCTAATTAGGATACCCTATGAGATTGTATATACATACATCGTTTATGTATACATTTTAATTATATTTTGGGCAACATCTGTCAAACAAGACTGGCATGTACAATACTAATTTCCCTTTCCTGAGTAGCCATCCATCATCTGACCTCGTATAACGTCATACTCAGCTCAGCGCGTGTATGATAACGTCACAATCATTACGTCACAAAGGGTTCCATATAGACCGTCATCAAATCTCAAATACTCTGACACGTTCTATGGATTGTATGTCTTTGTAACTCTTTGCTATTTAATAAACATGATGAATATTTTGAAACTAATTTGACTGGGCGCTGCCTTAGGCAGCAACGGCACTCAGTCAAATTAGTTTCAAAATATTCAACAGCTTACTTGTGTAGGTTTTTGAAAATTGATGGTCAATGTGTTCAGAGATCGATCGATCCCAACACGAGCGAGGTGTGGGTGGAGCTTAGCTAGAGATGGGCGTGGCATAGCTAAAACTGGAAAGGTCCATTATATGGAAAACAATAAACACAGACATTAAAGGTTTGATATATAATTACGTTAAAACCATAAAAGGTTGTTCTAAATTAGTGTCACTAGTGCATGAATGGTACAAAATATGAAATTATAAGTGTACACGATCTCATTGAAGTGAAGCATTGCACTTGCATTGATTTTAGGACAGAGTTTATGGACGTTTCTCCTGTATGTGACAGCAACATCATCTAGAATAACCATCTAAAATGGCACATGCCTCGTTCATCTTGTGAACCTGAAATATCACAGACTATAACAATCTTTTATAATGGAGAAAAATACGCTTTTGAATATTTTAAGCCTAGTTGTACAATAACACGGAGCTGTTGCTGTCTCAGGCAGCAAAGGTTCGTGTCAAAATGTCCTCAAAATATCCAATATGTTAATTATATATTTACCTTGAAATTGAGACAATAATTGCTTTCTGGAAATGCCGGACCAGACCACTCTCAGGAAATATTGTTATAGTTGATGATGTATAGTGCTGAAAGACTACACTTTTAAATACATAACTATTTCCAGAGTATCCTACTCGTGGTACATACACAGTTTGGCTTATAGAAATGTGTTATTTTGTATTTATTAAAAGGAATAAAGAGAAAAAGATTAGGCTAGGCGTTATCGTCAAATATTTGGTTATTTTCAAAGCCTACCCCACAATGTCCGGAAGATGTCCTTTCTTCAAAATACTTTTTATCATCAAATTGACAACTTATGTTTGACCAACTACCAAGAAGTATCAATATATCACAAATTTCACACACGTTATTAAGCTAAAGCAGATATTAAACGAGGTGACTTGCAACCAATGATTGTGGTTCTGCCGATAAGATCCAACTGTTATCTGATGATCGACCCGTTATACCTGACTAATGTCATTGGTACAGCCATCGAACACCATTTGACCAGTATCAACGAAGGGGTCTTCCAATTGAGGGTCGCATTGGCCGGCCACATTGCCGTAGCGCTTACTCGTTGTATCAATCTGGCTGGAAGACAGAGAAATAATTAAAATGGATGATGCTGATGAAATAGTGGTAGTAACGATGGTTCTAAAAAAGATGCTAACGATGTTGATGATGATGATGATGATGATGATCACAGTATTATGCAATCCATAGCTCTACCCGCCCATTAGAAAAATGGAAAAAGTGTGCATGCCAGGATTTCTCAAAGAAAAAGTCAGTCATTTGTCAGTCAGATCTTGAGGTGTACGTCCGTATGGAGAGCTCACTGCAGTACTGCTTGAGAGACTGTATTTCAATACTGTACAGTGAAAGTGTATCGACTTCCAGCATAAAGTACAAGAAGGCCTGATAGTAATCTGCATGAATGGTATTTCTCTCAATGACGGCGACAACAGTCAGTTAAACTATTATCAAAATAATGAGTAGGCAATGCGAGTGATCATTCCTCCCACGTCTGGCCAAGCTCTCTACAATAGAACCAGGGGTGTCAGAAAAAGGGTATTCCAGGCACATTGCTTTCAAAGTAATCATTTTAATTTGGTAGCATTTCTTTAATCTTTGACCTTTTGATATCGGATTTATCACACATCTTTAGGACTCCAGGGACACTTTTCCCCAAGTTTGATTTCTGAATTCCAACATCTCTTGAAACTACAGCCGGAAGTAAGCTTTTGTATTCGACCGACTGGCCGACTGCCTAACTAAGTAAGAGGCATGATGGTTATTTATTGGACTGCTTGCTACCTACTTCAAGGTTCAAATGCTAAACATATATTTCTTCCTGCCCCGCTGTCTCTACTATGTTGACGTTATATCGTCGTCATTAGATACAAATGGACGATGGATTTGTGTATAAATTGATGTACTAAACACAAGTTTAAATTTGATGTGCCTTTATGCACCTACCTCTCATCAATTGCGCCGTGAATTTCTAAATGATGTTTCCACAATAATTCAAGACAGAACGCCTGAAAACCTAATTTTGGGCGGTGATTTTAATTGCATATTAGACGAGGCTAAATACAGAAACTCTAGGTCTAATTTTAATGACACATCGCATACTATTTTGAAACACATTTGTGAAAATAAAAGCTTGGTAGACACTTATCGGATTTACTTGGTTTTCAACCTATGGAAGGTTAGCTTCAAGGTTAGGCAGGCTCTATGTAGGACGATCACTGAAAGGTTATATGTGTAAAAGTAACATAAAACCAGTAACTTTCTCTGATCACAATATGTTTTCCATCACATTAGACAATGCTGACTGGGTCAAACGAGGAGATGGATTTTGGAAACTTAATGTAGCATTGCTACGAGATAGTTGGTATCGCAAATGTGTGGAAAGTTATTGGAGGCATTGGGATGAAAGAAGAGGTTCGTATGAATGTATAACAGAGTGGCGGATATTTCAAGGCAGTATTCCATCAGGAAAGCACGTGAAATATGAAAGCGTTAAAAGGCGTGTCAGAGGTCGTTGTGTAGAATTAATAAGAAAATGAATGATGGGGAATATAATTATTACGAACTATTAGTTAAATTAAAAGGTAGACTAAATGAAATAGAACAATATCAGTTTGATGGCGCCAAAATAATGTCAAGAGCACAAATGCACACCGAGAGCGAAAAGCCTACACGTTGCTGTTGTAACTTGAAAAAAGCAAGAGGTATAGAGAAATTAATGCGCTCACTGAAGACTAATGATGGAGTATCAGTGTGCGCAAATGCAGAAATGATGGAAACAGTATTCGAATTTTACAAATCATTGTATAAATCTGACGCCAGCGATGAACTGCAACTAGATGTTTTAGCTAATATAACGAAAAGACTTCCAGATTCATGTCGTGAAAGCTGTGACCAATCAATAACAATTGATGATTTGACAAAATCCCTCAAAGGTATGAAGTTAGAAAAGTCTCCTGGATGCGACGGACTTCCAGTCGAATTTTATCAAACAGGTTGGCACATATTTGGGCCAGTATTAGAAGAAATAGCAAGGTCATCTCCCTCCATCGATTTCCGAAGCATATGTTCGGCTTATATACAAATGGGTTGACAGAAAGAAAATAGAGAAGTATAGACCAATCTCTCTTCTCTGTGTAGATTATAAGATTATTACTCGGGCACTAACATTAAAACTAGGCGCAGTCCAAGGCGAATTCATTGATGATGATCAAACTTGCTCTGTGCCCGGAAGATCAATAAAAAACAAGACTTTGCTTATACGGGACCTTATTCAATTAGTTGAAAAGGATTGTATCCCAGCAGCAATAATAGCACTTGATAACGAGCAGGCGTTTGACAGACTAGAATGGGATTTCTTGTTTAAGTCTTTAGACCATATTGGCTTTGTTTCAAGATTTATTAAATGGGTAAATATTTTATATACTGATATAACAAGTTGCTATTTAGTGAACAATCATCAATCCAAACCTGTAGTGTTGGAACGAGGTGTAAGACAGGGTTGCTCACTGTCCCCGCTTCTATTCGTCATAGCTATGGAATCGTTGGGGGCCACATTGAGGCAACGCAATGACCTTCAAGGAATATGTATACGTGGCGTAGAAAGGCCACTAAAGGTTTCTCAATATGCAGATGATACGACTGTGTTTGCGGGTAAAAATACGGGTTTTAGAATTTTAAATGGAGTATTAACAGATTTCCAAAAGGCATCAGGGCTTAAAGTCAATAAATATAAATCTATGGGCTTATTTTTGGGCGATTGGAAGGGCAGAACTGATAATGTGATAGATATTAACTGGTCAAATGATGTCATAAAAACTGTATGGGTATTTACTTTAGTAGAGAACAAAATGTATTACTAAACTGGGAAGAAAGGCTATCCAAGCTAAAGTGTGCATTACTAAATTGGAAACGACGTCGCCTAACTGTCTTTGGCAGGATACTTGTCCGTAATAATTTAATTTTATCTGGACTGTGGTATACCGCTTCTGTAGTTCATATGCCCAAATCAGTAGAGTCAAAGATCAACACGTTAATTTTGTCCTTCTTATCGGCGGACACAGCCCATTTGGTAACACAGCCAATCCTCACCAATCAAAAGGATGCCGGAGGCCTGGATTTGGTTAATGTTTCAGCAAAGTGTGCTTCTTTATAATTGAAATTCTTGAATAAGTTACTTACTTCAAACTCATCTTGGTGAAGTGTTTCAAGGGCACTTCTCCAAAGGTACGTAGACCCATTTCCAGTAGAATGTGTGTTTATGTGCAATAAACTGCCACCTAATCATCAAAGGTATATAAAGAACAGCTCGAAGCCTTAAAAATATTTACAAGATCAATGCCACGACCAAATTGTTGGGAAGATGCCTTAGAGCAACGTCTTTGGGGGCAACGAGTTGATTCGTGATAATGATGATGTATTATATTTGCCCTCTATGGCCAAAAATGGTATTCAATATTTACGTGACTTGGTAAATCCGAAATCTCGTAAATGGATTGCGATGCAAGATGTAGCAAGAATAACATCAATGAGATATATTGATGCTCAGCGCTTATTTGTTAGAATAAAGAATGCAATACCTGCTGTATGGTTCAAATTGCCGAAAGCACGTGGCAACATTGATATGTTGCAACCAACATTAGTATTTATGTCAGAACATACAACATGCCATCTAGAGACTGGTATAGAATTATAATACAAAGTCCGAGACAGACTCCTATTGTGGTTAGGCATTGGAACAATTTCGGATGCGCGCCAACGAACTGAAAAAATGCCTCAAAGTAATACATCTAACTTGTCTAACAGGAAATGCACGGGATTTTTATGGGGTTTGCAAGCCTTTTTAAATGAGTTCCTCCGCCCGCGAAGTGTATCCGACTGCGTCAGCGTCGGATTTTAAAAAAACAACCCAAAGTAGTAGAAGTAGCAGGAGTAGTAGTAACAGTAGTAGTGGCGACGGCAACGGTGGTGGTGGTGGTGGCCGTGGTGGCGGTGGTAGTAGTAGTAGTAGTAGTAGTAGTAGTAGTAGTAGTAGTAGTAGTAGCAGTAGCAGTAGTAAGAGTAGTAGTAGTAGCAGCAGCAGCAGCAACAGCAACAGCAATAGCAGCCGCTGTAGCAGCAGTGGCGCCGCTTCTAGGTGTTTTTATGGTATTATTATAATGTTAGAACTCGTGTGATTAATTTGCACTCCGATTCTCCATCCATCAATATGTTTGTTCGTCAGTCCGTCCGCTCATCTTGCAGAACGTGTCAATTTGTAATAACGTTTCATTTCCTTTCTTCAATAACTTAGGTTCTCCTGGGAACTTATTGATACAACTTTAGAACTAGGTTGATTCTGATTCTTTGAAGAAGCGTCATATACTTTATCAGTCTACCTGCTCGTGCGCACGCCCGACCGTTCATCATGCTGAGGATGTCTAAATCTGGGAATATTTTAGCATTCCTTCTTTAGTTCAGATTCCCACTTCTTGGACATATGTAAATCCTTGTGTATTCCTGTTTTTCGTTGATAACCAGAGATTTAATTGGAGTATATTATTGAAACATTAAATGTGCGTTGAAGGAGAGTTTTATTGTTTGCGCAAACTCATCTGTTCATCAGTCTGTCAGTCCTTCCATTCATTCATCTTGCCGGACATTTCAATTTTACTTCTATATCTTAGGTTCTACTGGACAGTACATTGATACAATTTCTACAACCAAGATATGTTGAGTATGCACATTAGTAGACGCACCCCGTATTTTGCCGTCCGTGCACATTGCATGATACGTTTAAAGCCTAGTAGTAGAATAATGACAAGCTAAAATTAATCCCTCCCTGTTCTGACAGCGAGGCAAATCTTACCCACCAACTTCCAAACAAAAAATCTGACCACAGTAGCGCCAAGGGCTCTACGAGCCCTCAGCTATAACATGATTTTGGGATGGATCACACTGGCCATGTAGTTGGTCGTACTACTTGGGTCGGGGTTGGCCCCACCTCAAGCCGGCCCCGCCCAGAACACATGGATAGTGTCTGAACGTCCATTTAGGGATACAGCTATGAGCAGCGATATAACCAGCATAACGGGTTCTACCAGGTCAGTGCATATGCATATGCACTAAACTGCCAATTAAGTGCATCCATATTTAACTCAGAGTATCAGGAAAGAAGTTGAGCGTCTGTCCTATCAGCAGTTATATAACCAGCATGGCGGGAACTACCAGTTCTGTGTCTTCCCATCGAACTGCCAGTTCAGTGCATCCACACTTATCCCAGCGTCTTCCAGGCGTGAAAGTGGGCGTTTGTGTCCTTGAGGGAACGGCCACCATAGTCGTGAACAGTTGTTATTGACCAGCATAGCGAGAACTACCACTTCGATCAGAGCATTTGCACTGAACTGTCAATTCAGTGCATTCACACTTAGCCCCGTGTATCAGGCAAGAAGGTGCGCATCTGTGTCATGGAAGACGCGGCCGCGACATCTGTGAGCCGTGATATAACAAGCGTAGCATGACCTACCAGTTCAGTGCAATCGCCCTTAACTCAGAGTATCCCAGGCAAGAAGGTGATCTTTTGTGTCCTGGCGGACACGACCACCACAGATGTGAGCAGTTTTCACTACCAGTTCAGCGCGTGTGTACCTATGGCACGCAGGGCTCTGAATACGTCTAGAGGCCCCCAGAGTTTTCACCCTTATTCCGTATAGGTTATAGCCAGATAGCAGTACCATACTTATATCCACGAACATGTCTGATCATGGAAAACGCTGTCCAAAAATTGATGAAGCTATTGCGCCAAGGGATTATCAGCCCTGTTATATATTCAGAGAGTTGGCAGCTCTGAGAGAACAGCCACCTGCCATCCCATCCCTGTCTCTGCGTAGAAAGCATCCACGGCTCCCATGCCAGTGACTCCACTTGCCACCCCACGCAGGATACAAATACCAGCTTTTGAGAAGCCCATACCAGCTCCACGTAACAAGGCAACACCAGCTTCTGTGAAGCTCACTCCGGCTCTATAACACTGGGCAACACCAGATATTGAGAAGCTCACAACGGCTCCAAAGAAGCTCAAACGCCGAATTTGACAATCTACTGGAGGACATCTTCAAGCGGGACAGAGTCCCACACCTCCTCAGAACATCATTTGCAATCAAGAACTATCTGCGAGAATGGGTACTCCATGTTCATAGAGCAGATGGGAAGGATTCATAGGCTTAACGTGCAGGCAGTCAAAACAAGATCAAGAAAAAGCTGGTGGGAAAAAGCCCTTGACCGTAAGGGAGTGAAGTTATATATCTCGCTCTCAGGGTGACTCTGCATAAGTCGAAGAA
This sequence comes from Chaetoderma sp. LZ-2023a, assembly GCA_034401795.1. NCBI lineage: Eukaryota > Metazoa > Mollusca > Caudofoveata > Chaetodermatida > Chaetodermatidae > Chaetoderma > Chaetoderma sp. LZ-2023a. The sequence continues at coordinate 64,276 of JAVVLW010003635.1, forward strand.
CGATGGAACTGAAGTGACCACATGCCCACTGTTCTGGTCTCAGCAACAGGCGCTCCATACGACAAGCGTCATTGGCGTGCCTCTGAAAGATACCAACGCCAAGGTGTTGCAAGGTTTGAGAACTGCACTCACGAGGGGTCTGGCTTGGAAGTAGACCAAGTTGATGCACTAAGTCCTCAACATCGTCAGTTGCGAAGCATTACAGGATTGTTCATATATCGTGCTACCTCCTTTGATAAGAGGAAATCGTGCTGTGGTCAACATTAAGAGCATGGATGACCATTGCCTGTGTTGCTCTCCAGAGTCCTAGCAAAGCCTGACTAAGGCATGGGTAAGGCCTAAGTAATGCTTAGCAAAGTCTGGCTAGGGCCTAGTTAAGGCGTAGCAAAGGTAATGTATAGGTAAGGTCTTGCAAAGCTTGGATAATGCCTAAGTACAACGTAGCAACGCCTGGCTAAGGCCTAAGTAAAGTCTATCCAAGCCGCCTACGGCCAAGGTAAGGCCTAGCAAAGCCCGGCTAAGGCCTAGGTAATGTCTAGGTAAGATCTAGTAAAGCCTGGCTAAGGCCTAGATAAGGTCTTGCAAAGCTTGGATAGGCTATAGTTAAGGCTTTGTAAAGCCTGATTAAGGCCTAGGTAAGGCCCAGAAAGGCTGGCTACGGCCTAGAAAAGGCCTACCTAAGATCTAGCAACGTTTCGTTAAGGCGTAGGCAATGTCTAACAAAGTCTGGCTAAGGCGTAGATAAAGTCTCTCAATGCCTGGATAAGGCCTAGGTTAGGCTTAGCAAAGCCTGGCTAGGGCCTAAGTAAGACCTAAAAAATCTTGGCTACGGCCTAGGTAAGGCCGAGCTAAGCCCTATCAAAGTCTTGCTACGGCCTTGGCAATGTCTAGCAAAGTGTGGTTACAACCGGGATAAAGTGTATCAAAGCCTGGGTACGACATATGTAAGGCATGTCAAAGCCTTGCTATGACCCAGGTAAGGTCTATCAAGGCATGGCAAAGGTCTAAGTAAGGTCTTGAAAAGCTTGGCTAAGGCCTAGATAAGGCTTAGCAAAGCGTGGCTAAGGCCTAGTTAAGGCTAGCAAAGCCTGACTAAAGCCTAAGTAAGGCCTAGTAAAGCCTGTCTAAGGCCCAGATAATGCCTAAGTAAGACATCGGAAAGTCTGGCTGAGGCCTAGCTAAGGCTTAGCAAAGCGTAGCTAATGCCTAGGTACGGTCCTGCAAAGCCTGACTAAGGCCTAATCAAGGCCTAGCAAATCATGGCTAATGCCTAGATTAAGGCCTAAATAAGGCGTGGATGCAAGCTGGTTACGGCCTAGCAACGCCTAGCTAAGGCATGGCAACGGGCTATCAAAGCCTGTCCTTAAGACCTAGGTAAGGTCTAGTTAAGGCTTAGCAACGTCTGGCTAAGGCATAGTTAAGGACGCGGTGATGCCTAGGTAAATATTAGGAATGACTGGCTAAAGCCTATGATAAGCCTAGCAAAGCCTGGCTAAGGCCTGACTAAGGCGTAGCTACTGTCTGGATAAGGCCTAGCAAAGCCTAGATAAGGCATGGCAACGACCTATCAAAGCCTGAGTAAGACATATGTAGGGTCTAGGTACGGCTTAGCAAGGCGTGTAATGACTAGGTAAGGCATATGTATGGCTTAATAAAGCCTGAATTAGGACTAGGTAGTGTCTAGATACGGTCTAACAAAGCCTGACTAAGGCCAAGGTATTGTCTTGCAAAGCTTGGATAAGACCTAAGTCAGGCTTTGCAAAGCCTGACTAAGACCTGTGTAAGGCTTAACAAAACCTCGCTAAGACCTAGGCAAGGCCTATCTAAGATCTAGCAAAGTCTCGCTAAGGCGTAGGCAATGTCTAGCAAAGCCAGAATAAGGTCTAGCTAAAGTCTATCACAGCTTGACTAAGGCCTAGGTAAGTTCTAGAAAAGCCTGGCTAAGGCCTATGTACGGGTTAAGTAAGGCCTAGCCAAGCCTGACCAAGGCCTAGTTAGAGCTTAGCAAAGACTGGTTCGGCTTTAGCTAAGGCCCTGGTAAGTCTTACCAAAGCCTGGTTAAGGCCTAGGAAAGGTCTGGCAAAGCCTGGATTCGACCCAAGTAAATACTAGCACAGGCTGGCTAAGGTCTAGCTAATGACGAATAAAGTCTGGCCAAGGCCTAGCTACGGCCTCGTTAAGGCTTAGCAAAGCTTGACTAATGCCAATGTAATGTAGTGCAAGGCTTTGCTAAGTCCTAGCTAAGGTCTAGGTAAGGCCTAGCAAAGCCTGGCTAAGGCCTAGATAAGGCATAAGTAAGGTTTAGCAAAGCCTGACTCGTGCCTATGAAAGGCCTGACAAAGCCTGGTTAAGGCCTAGCTAAGGCTTAGCAAAGCCTGGCTAAGGCTAAGTAATATCTTGCTAAGCTTGCCGAAGGCCAAGTAAAGGCCTAGCCAGGCTTTGATAAACCTTACATAGGCCTTACCTAGGCCATTGCCTTGTTGGTATATGCCTTATGTAGACCTTGCCTAGGTATTAGCCAGGCTTTGCTAGGCCTTTGTCATGCCTTAGCCAGGCTTTGTCTGGCTTTACATAGGCATTGACCAGGCTTTGCTAAGATTTACCAAGGCCATACCTGGGCCTTAGCCACGCTTTAGTAAGCTTTATCTAGGTTTCGTCACGATTTGCTACGCCTTAACTAGGCCTTATCCAGGCTTTGCAAGGCATTACACAGGCCTTAGGCAGTCCTTAGACAGGCCTTGCCCAGGACTTAGAACGCTTTGCTAAGATTTACCTATGCATTACCTAGACATTAGCCAGGCGTTGTTAAGACTTAACTAGGACTTAGTCAGGATTTGCTAATCCTTAACAGGGCCTTAGCCAGACTTTGCTAAACCTTATTTAGGCCTTAAGTAGGCCTTAGCCAGGGTTTGCTAGGCATTACCTAGGCCTTATCCAGGCCTTACAACACCTTAACTTGGCTTTAGCCTGTTCAGGACCTTACATAGGCTTTAGACAGGCCTTAGGTAGACCTTAGTCAGACAATTGATCTAACATATATAATAATAAGAAAAGTATTTTAAAAAATAAATAAAAAGTAATTTTCCACTGTCGCACCACAGATGATCTGCTGTAACACAAACGACCACACCTTTGCCGAAAAATGTCCCCACTGAGTCTGGGGCCTGCAACTGACGGTGGTTGGTCGCGGTGGATGAATTATTAATGCTGAGATGAGTTCACTATTACTGGCGCTTCCTGGAATGTCTGAAGTGATGCTTGCGGGATTATTAGTGTCTATAGTGTCTCTAACGGTTACTGCTGATGTTAAAATGTTTGTTCGCATGGCGGCTGTGGCGCTGGTTGGTGTAGAGACGTCTGATGATGCGGTCCTCATGATGGTAGGCGTGGTTGTGGTTGTTGTCGTGGTGATGGCTGTAAGTCGTATTGCGGGCTGAGGCAGTGATACAGAAGTGGATGTGCTAGGTGATGATATCTTCCAGGATTTGGCGTACTTCAGAAGGTGATTTGCGGTGACATTGGGCACGGGCTGTATGTTTTGTGTGTGCGTGATACGTATCTTTCCCGCGTATGGTCGCTCAGGCGTAGTCCCTTTCCTGATTGCTGGATCAGAATGACTGGGATGCAGATGCTGGATAACACGGGTCGGAGTGATGCTGATAGAAGTAGGCTTTGATGGTCCCGGTTCTTCGTCAATGGTCAGGTCGGGAGGAGATGTTGACCGCCGGTAGCTTGGGATCTCCATCTCCGTAGGCGGCGTGATGACTACGATATGGGCTGACTGGTTGTGATTGCTTCGCATAATACGGGTGCAGGTGTAGTGGCTATTGTTATGCTGCTGGTTAATGATGTGGGTGGTGCCAGACTGGATCCCGCGGAGGACTTCTGATTCTTATACTGCTTCAGGACCGGTGTAGATGTGGTGACTGGATGTGGCACAGTGCTCCCCGACGCGACTGAAGGTAGAATTTCATGTCTGCCTGCTGACACGGTTGCTAATGCAGCTGCGGGAGGACGATGACTAATGGGATGTCTGCGGGTAGTGTTTTTCATGTGGGCCATCTTCTCGGTCGGGAGAACTTTGACCGGTAACCAAGATTCGAAATGGGTGGCTAATGCAGCATGATCCTCGCTTTCTTCTCCGGGAATCAATGTCACTTCTAACACATGGTGCTGATGACGGAGCACATGGGTTACTCCGTAACGGGTGGCTGTGTAGAGATATTGACACGTTATACAGAAGGCTGTCTGAAGGAGATGATCCTTGTTAACATGAAGAGTGAGGTCGGAATTTCGCGTAAAAGTTCTGGTACATGGTTCTCCGCTAGCTAATAACGAGCTGCACGGGAATCTTTTTGCAACTGGTACCGATTCTTCTCCAGATGAATCCGACAATGCTAAATATTCAAGGAGTGAGATCTCGTTCCCGCATGGTAGTTGGTTGCGGGAAACTCATTAAAACCTAAAACCCTATCTCTTCATTTTAACTTTCCAGGCCAAGTATTGTGGTAATGAATTATTAATAAGGAAACAGCAGAATTTAGTTTTCGACACGAAAGAAGCCTAATGCTATTTGTTCTTCCCTGGTGTTGAGTTTTGATGGGAAGACTAAGTTTCAGAGCGCACTTCCTCCTTTTATACGATTTAGTGACATCATAGATGGCGGATGACAACACCTGGAAGGTTTGAAGGTGATTCGGTCGACCCTTCTTCTTCTTCTTTTCGTTCGCTGATCATACCGCTAGTCCTGTAAGTGACTATCGACATGATCATAAGCATTAAGTGCGTGGATCCATGGTTTATTAGAGTGCGCCGTGCGGCCTGGAACCTCCGTCTTCAGCACTCGAGGTTTCTGTCAGGGTTACCTCACCCTTACCTCCTTTAGTCGCCTCTTACGACACGCAGAGGATACAGAAGGTGTATTCTAAGCCCCACCTACAGGGTCGACCCTATATGGAAAGTTTTCCTCAGCGGCAATTACACCGACTCACTCTCGCCACTCCTCCATCGCGCTGTGGTAGTCACGTATTTGGGCGGCTCTTTTGTTAAAAGAGTTTGATCCAATTTACTGGAAATAGCAGTAAAAGTCACGTGGCTCTTTGGAACACGTGGTTGATCAGAAACATATGTGCTGTTTATGGCGATGGCCGAAATGCTGTTGTTGAGATGTAGTCTTTGTAGATGCGAGAAATGGAAATATATGTTATATCATGAATCTTTATAAAATAATGTCCCTTTTTGCGCGGGTTCTTAAGCATGCGTCTTTGTACTTGTCTGTAATAGGTAGTTCTCAGCCCGTGTCGATTGTGGACTGGAACGCAGGTAGGAGAATCTTTGAAATTCTCTTTGTAATTATACTGTTCGATTTTTGATGCCGCTTTATCGGCCCGTGCGCTAATGATCTGTAGCACGGTAGAGGAGTTGTGTTCTTAATCAAAAATATAACAGTAACGATGTAGGTAATTTGATGTGTGGTTTAAACAGATCTATTCAGGTGGGGCGTCAAAGTTACTGATCCCGACAAGATAGCCGTGTTTTCTGAGAGGGAGGGCTGCCAAGCATTCTCGTCAATGGGTAGAACTAGCTCCATCCCTGCCTAGACCGAACACATTAATACCACTTAATAATGGTTAAATTACAATACAGATTGGAAAATGAGTGCACACAGTGTTATGATTTACAATGACATCGTTTGGAGATTGTGAATACAGTCAACCTGAGTGTCTGTGTTTCTGACATGTTGGTGATTTGAGTTTGATATGCGTGGCTGGTTATCTGTGGATGATACTTGCCCTGTGGTGAAGGTGCCACTTTTATTGCCGCCATATGTTGGAGTGGGGGGGGGGGGGCGGCGTGATGTCAACTTTATCGAACCTTGATGGTATTTCGCTCTGTAATGGCCGAGCCCGGGGCGGGACAGAGCTACCTTTAGAGTGCGGATGACCTGTCGGATACTGTCGTAACTTTATTATCGAATTCAACTTTTCGGTAGTAAAATCCTACTCATGACGGACGACAATGCGGGCATCTTGCTCTCTTAATAATATTGACTGTTATTACGTGTAAATGATGTAAGTAGTTTTGGCTGTTCCCGTACGACGTCGCGGGAGAGGAGGGGGTGGGGGGGGGGGGCATCGGACAGCCGTTTCCCCCATGACGCGTACGGTAGATGGCTGTAGAACAATCCTTTTATCTACATGATCAGTTCTCCCATAACTAGATAAGAAGGTGTGTGCAGGAGATTTGTTGGCTGTTGTTTGTTGATGATAATGTTGTTGCCGGGAGGTCCGGGCTGCTGTATGATGCTAATGCTAAGCGAAGTGGCCGCATTCCATCTTTCCATGCTGGTGAATGCCAACTCTGTTGTTATTGCGGGAGGTGGGGGTTATGGGAGATATTATTTCACCCGCATCATGTGCGGATGGAACTGTTGCGGGAGTTTTTATGTTTCTACTGGGAATTAATTAATACCGATAGGTGCTGCTAAACGATGGTGTTGCCGGTTTTGAATGTCTCCATTATGCTGAGTATAACCGAGCGTGTGTACGCGCAATGATGAATTGACGTAGCCAGCCCTGAGGACAAGTGTGTTCTGTATGTAACTGACGTTCTGTCTATGGTGTGATGCCCTGACTGCTCATGGGGGAGTATGGTAGGCCAATTGGAGAGGGTGGCCTTTGGACAGGGGGATGTGGTCATCTCCCATTACACGATGGTTGGTGTCTTGTCATAGTTTTTAGACACCTAGAAAATTCGAGCCGAGAGTCTGCTGAACAGGCTGCGGGTGGTATTGTTGGTCAGTGCGGTGTGGGATACCACCTCCTCTGTAGCAGCCGTCTCTCTCATATCTGAAGATTGACAGTCAATAGACGACAAGTGGGGTGTGAAATGGACTGGGCCGGTGATGTCCGAACTTGGTGTATAGATGAGGGATGCGAATCTGAGTGATGGCGTTGGTGGGACTGCGGGAGAGGGTGTCCCTTGGGAGGGGTGTAGTTTCGCGATTTCGGGGCGTGGTCGGGTACACCTAGTTGTACGGTTTTGTGGTTCTAGACACGCCAAGGCTTCATCTAGCCTCTTCACTTCCATGTTCCACCCCACAGGAAGCATGGCTTGGGTCGGCGTCAGCTTTCGCTTGTGGTAACTTTATAATGGTGGGGGGGGGGGCATAGCATGAAGTGGTGGGAGTGGGAAGAGATCCGGGGAACAACTTATCCATCTAGTCCCTTAGACAAAACAAACACAGTGTTCTTCAGATACGGCTTTCCAGATTGAGTATACCTGTGCTGAGGAGGGAGAGGGCGAGTACGTATCTCATCATCGTCCTCAGCGTTAGCTGCTTGTTCACCCGCATTCTGGCTCGATAGAAGGTGGGTTGAACTGGCACCGCAGTGCTCTGCGCTAAGCGAGGGAATGCTATTTTCCATAGAAATATCTGTCTGGGTACCAGTGTCACGAGAAACGCCCAACCCGAGCTCTGGTGCTGGGCCATCACTGACACATGGTTTAAGTCGATCGAAGTGGATGACTGAGGTCAGGCCATCGGAAGCATGGATATGGTAGGTCACGTCCGACGTCTTACCTACTACCACATAGGGGCCTTTCCACTGGTAACTCAGTTTACTTGGCACGTTTGGAGACCGTCGTGAATCGTGTACCCAAACCATCCTTCCTGCTTCATAGGGATTTCCATGTGCCCTCCGGTCGTACCATGTCTTTTGCTGCTGGTGTGCAGTGGATACGGTTTCTCTCACTAACTCATGGGCGTGTTCTCTCTGCTGCCGTAAGAATTCGACATAGAGAGATGGTGAATTTTTCTCCCCTGGTATCTGGGACATAGCCAGGTCCAGGGGTAAGGCTAATTCATGGCCTATCATTAACCGAGCAGGGGTATAACCCGTGCTGGAATGTACTGAAGTGCGGTAGGCCATGAGTACATATGGGAGCCATAGATCCCCAATCTCTACAATCAAGACGTGTTTCTTTCGCAAGCATCTCCGCGAGAGTTCAGTTAAATATCTGCACCATCCCATCACTTCGGGGGTGATACGGAGTCGTCCGTGTTTTGATGATATGAAACAATTTGCAGAGCTCTGATATGAGCCGGCTTTAAAAATTACTTCCTTGATCGGAGTGTAGCTCATAAAGCATACCAAAATGGCAGAACACATTGCTTGCCAAGACCTCCACTACGGTGGATGCCTCTTGGTCCAGCAAAACAAATGCTTCTACCCACTTCATGAAATAGTCTTCCAATACGAGGATGTATTTATTTCCGTCATCCGTCGTATTCAAGGGTCCGAGCATGTCAATAGCCACTCGCTCCCATGGTGTACCAACAATCTTAATTTGGGAGGGTGCAATCTGGTGCTGGCCAACAGCACGGCTTTGGCATGGGATATATTTGGCAACCCATGCCTTGACACTATCGCGAATCCTGATCCAGTGGAATCTCGATTTAATACGGGTAACAGTCTTTTCCACGGCCAATTGCCCGGCATTATCATGTAGGTGTTTTAATATGAGGTTACGATAACTTTCCTGGACTAGCAGAGGATTATTAATGTAAAGAACGTTATTTTGTAGGTGACATTCTTCGAACTACTGGTAAAAATATTTAGCCATGGTGGATAGTGGTGTTACCGATTCCTTGGGAGGATGTACCCCCTCCTGGATCCACACATATATAATTCGTTTCTGCACGTCTGTTGTTTGGTCATGTGCGATTTTCTCTGGATTACACTCTGTGCACCTCAATTCGGGGAACTCCGGAGATGGCTGTGTTGACTGTGTCATGGTGGCGGCCTCTTCGTGTTCTGCCTCCGTTCCAACTCTACTGAGGGCGGCAGCATTCCCGTGCAATTTGTCGGGATGGTGAACAACATTGAAGTTATAGGCCTGCAGGGATTCCTGCCATCTTGCTACCTGGCCCTCCGGATTCTTGAGGTTCCGAAGCCATCATAGTGAGGCCTGGTCTGTACGTAATATAAAGGGGTGCCCATACAGAAAGTGCTTGTAGTACTTGACGAAATGTACCGCCGCAAGTAGTTCTCACTTGGTGGTTGCGTATCTTCTTTCTGTTTTATTTAGGGGACGTGAACCATAACCCAATACCTGCTCCATTCGATCTTCTGTGACCTGAGATAGAACCGCGCTGATAGCATAAGCCGACGTGTCAGTGTTTAAGATGAAAATGAGATTGTATTAGGATGACCAAGAATCGGGGTGGTCATCAAGAGTTCCTACAGCGCCCTGAAGGAACCTTCACACTCACTCGCCACCTCGAATAATCGATCTTTTTTGGTGGTCTTATAGGGGGGGGGGGGGTGAAACAATCTCACTGAAGTGCCGGATATATCGACGATAGTACTGGCATAAGCCAAGAAAACTCCGTGTCTCTGTGACCGAAGAGGGTATTGGCCACTCTGCTACTGCCTTAGTTTTGATGGCTGAATAGCCATTCCATCACCAGATATGACGTGTCCCAGGAACTCAACTCTCTGTCTAAAGAGGTTACATTTCTTTGGTTTGAGTTTCAAATTGGCCGTGTGGAATCTTGATAGCATGTTGTCCAAATTGATAAGGGTTTGCTCAAACGTTTGCCCGAAGACTATTACATCGTTAATGTAACAGAGACAGATTTCCCATTGCAGGGTAGTTAATACCTGCTCAATGAGACGTTCGAAAGTTCCGGGAGCGTTGCACAAGCCATAGGGCATCTTGCAGAATTGGAAAAGACCATCCCTACAAACGAATGCGGTCTTTTCCATGTCAGCGCCATCCATGGCCACTTGCCAGTAACCGCTAGCTAAGTCAAGGGTACAAAACCACTTGGCTCCGGACAAGGAATCCAAGGCCTGATCTATATGCGGGAGTGGATAAGCGTATGGGCCGATTATTGCCCATGTCGATGGAGTGTCGCACAAGATGAATTTCCCGGAGATCCATGTCTCTGGAGAAAAAACTATTGTGATGTTTGTACAGTAGTTTCCGAATTTCGTGTTTTTGTGATTGCGGTAATCCTACTGTGGCACGTAGATATAAGTCGTGTAGATATTCGGGTAAATCATCAGTCATTTCCGGTTGTGCGTTGGTAAGTGTGGGTGTTTCCAAAGCGATAATGTCCACTAAATGGCTGCAGTGTACCCCTGGTTCAAGAGTTATGGGGTCTGCGGTGCAATTGAACACCCTAAGGGGTATGCGTTCCCTATTAGTGGTGTCTACGATCATGCCGGGACTTGTGCATTGGGAGGCGATCATATAATCAGGGTCGGGTTCCAGCATGGCGATGTAAGTGTTGTTTTTTAACTGTGGTCTGGTGGCCCACAAGATTTGCTCCTGTCCCGGCTCAACTGTGGCCGTACTGTCTAGTTTGATGGCACAGGTCTCGTATAATGAGGATTGCGGTCCAAGAGGTATCCGTTGGCCCTGTATGTCAAGTTCCTGTTGTTTGCAGTGAATGATGGCTTCGCTGGCACTGAGAACATCATAGAGGCGATAACAACTCGCTGTATACATTGCATCTCCTCTATTTGAATAACTAGATTGACTACACCGGCTACGGGCACATCAGCTCCTGTAGCCGTCTGTATGTAGATGTGTGTGGGTTTAAGGGGAGGCTTTTTATGAGGTGGGATGCTCTCATATAAGCGCTTGTTAAATACTGTGATTGAAGCGCCAGTGTCAACAGTGGCACTGGTGGAAACACCGCTAAACAGACAAGCACACTTGTATATTACTTTGCGGTGCACCTGGGGAAGAGTTTCCAACGATGCCGTCTGCGGCAATGGTGTCGGAGCGGAACAATTCTGTATTTAATTGGTCTGTTTCTGAATGGCTTCTTTTAATGTAGTGGATGGCTGAGTGAGGAAGGGGCCAGCCCACAGGCGTCGTTGCTGTGAGGGCTGCGGCGAAGATGGAGCTGGGGGTAGCAATGATGGTGGAGTTGTTGCCGTTTCTGGGTATGCAGTGTTTGTGTAGACAGCGGTGCGAACGGGATGACGGATAATCTCCACCTGTGCGAGCCATTTCTTGCAATGTTGCATCGGATGTTTTGGTGAAGCACAGAAGAAACCGTGACGCTACCAGGGACGTGCATCTCCCTGTCTACGTCGACGTTTAAGAAATCCATGAGGTGGAGCAAACCGTTTCTCCCGAATCCATGCTGTCTGTTGATGCAGGGGATGATGTTGTGTGGGACAGTGTTTTGCATACCACCAAGGGACACCGCAAATCCAGTGTATTGGTGGCGGGATGTGGTGCTTGCAAAAACGTTGTTTCAGCGGAAGTGCTACAACCCACAACTGCCGTTTTACAGAGGAAAGAAGGTTGGTTATGTGTGAAGATAGAGGGGGATAGCGATGCTGCGGATGGGGGGGGGGGCATCGTAGGCATCGGCATATAGGAAGCCGTGCATTTTGGTGTATGTGTAAAAGCTGATTTTTGTTGGTGATTATCGGCCGAGGTGACCCTATTTTCGGTGCCCTTAGGAGTTTGATGGCTTCTCCGATTGCGTTGTTTTGCGGTCAGGGGTAGGCGTAGTAAGCGGAGGTCGGTTAGGGCACCATTCCCTCCAATGGCCTGGCTGACCGCATCCGAAACTGGTGGTCGGCGGTGGTGCAGTGTTGGTGGTGTTCGTTGTTCTAAGGTTAGTGGTGGCGAGGTTCATGCTGAGTGTTGTTACTAAATTCGTTAATGCTGAGATCTGTTTGCTGATCTCCTCCATCCGTTCCTGCATGTTGCTGTTATTGTTATTGTTGCACTGGTTCCTGTGCCCCGGGGCTCCATTGTGGCCTCCTCTGTGGCCATGCCCCCTTCCTCTAGGCTCTGAATTCTGATTGGAATATTGAGAAGTGGTTTGCGGTGATGATTGTGCTGTAGTTGTAGATGCTGTAGATGTGGTGTTAGCGTTGGTCGATGTGGCGATTACTGCACCCTCTACCTCGTTGCTAGGGTGGAGTTGGTGTCGGTTCATTTTCTCCCGCTCCAGAAAGTTTTCTATGTGGACCGCAGTGGCCATCAATTGGGCCAAACTGTCATGGTCGGCAAGGAAGAGTTTTTCTTTAAGAGTGGGCTCCCCGCTCAATGCATCGATGAACGTGTCAAGATATAGATGTGTTACGCCTTCCAAATTGGTTCTAGGGTATGCGTGTGTGACTAGTCTTCTGATTCGACTAGCAAGCTCGGGTAGAGTTTCTCCCGCGTGTCGTCGAAGATTTTTAAGCTGTAACCAGCTCGTTTCTCCGAGAGCTGTGTCCCCAAATCGTTCTGACTGTGCTCGAGATCTGCGAGAACTTGAAAGGCTTTTCTGGAAAGCTTCACGGCGAGATATTCACCCATTTGTTTGTCATTCCAAGTTAGTCCGACTTATGATCTCTAACTGTATTTTGTAATTGGCCCCGCTGAATTCGGGAGGGAGAATAACTCGGCCAACATCACGGGAAGAATGAAGTGGTTGAAATCCGGGTGGCGGTGGTATTCGGGAGAAAACGCTGATTCTGGTCGTCGTGCTGGTGGTGTTGGTGGTGTTGGTGTTTCCCGTGAATGCAGATGCCGAGGAGCGAGAACGTGCGTACTCCAATCCGATGATGTCCGCCCTAATGAAGAGTCATAAACTGTCATAGGTCTATGGACGGGGGGGGGGTGTAATGTTGTGAAGATTGCTTGGACGTTACTCATGTGGTAACGAATGATAATCCTCATATGGTGGTGGTGCAGTCGGCTGACGGTCGTGATGTGTGGCATGACTGATGTACCGATGGAATGGTGGTGCTGATTCCTCCTGATATTTGATGGAGGCAGCGTGGGAGGTTGTCTAGTATATGGATTATTACCTGGCATACAGTTTCCTCAGATGACATGGGTGAATGATAGTGGTATGAAGGATAGTAGGTATGCCCGCAATCGGGTCTTTGTCGTGATCGTCCATGATCCGGAACTGATGGAGTTGGCCTATCGCGGATGTCCGATATAATACGAAATTCTGTTTCCGCCTGTGAGGCATCCCGGAAGGTCCCTCACTGATGGGCAGAAACAGGTGGTATTGCAGGGTTGTTGATCCCACATGTTGTGAATTTCTGGCATAGTCGGTGAGCATTTGAGCATGGTGCCCATCGTATGATGCTACCTCTTGATCGAGGGAGTCATCACTAAATGGTGAAAGTACACTGAGCTCGCTATATGGAGTGGGCGTGAGTTCACTGCGGGTTGTTGTTGTTCTTCGAGCCCCACATCTGGTGCCACTTGTAGCTCGCGGGGTAGTGTCGGGCTGTTCTGGTGTCTGGTTTCGACTCGCCGCGTTGCATGTGCACGACGAGTGATGATGCTGGTTAGCTTCCGGTCTCGGGGTTATGGATCCCATTCGATACTGCCCTACTGGTAACAAAGACTGGCTCCTAAGGCTGATGGAACTCACTCATTCCGGTGGGGCCGTGCGACCGTCATCTCGAACACAAAAACACAACAGTCTCATCCCAAGAGTTTGTGTCACCGGTATGCCCGTTGTGGCAATATAAAGAATTAGAATTAGAATGTACCTACTCGGTACACTAAAAGTGCCATCCTATCTTGGTCATGAAATACGCGCTCTGTCAAAACAGTCGTAAGCACACACATGCGCGCTACGCGCTTTAACGAACTTTTTACGATGAAATCTCTCCCATAGGCTCATATACGCTTATAGCTCTATCCGGGGCGGGGGGGGGGGGGAGGCGTGCTCATGGAACGAATTTAGGACGGGCGGCGTGTACCCAGCTTAGCTGGTACGGCCGGCACCTGACCGGTCGATTCGAGCTACACTAGGCCATTGTCATGCCTTAGCTAGGCTTTGCTAGGCCTTACATAGGCCTTAGCCAGGCTTTGGCAGGCCTTACATAGGCCTTAGCCAGGCTTTGTTAGGCCTTACATAGGTCTTGGCCAGGCATTGCCAATCCTTAACTAGGCCTTAGCCACGCTTTTCTAGGCCTTACCGGGGCATTAACCAAGCTTTGCAAGACATTACCTAGGGCTTAGCCAGGCTTCGCTAAGCCTTACCTAGGCATTGGATGGACTTTGAAATACATTACCTAGGTCTATGCCAGGCTTTTATGGACTTTGCTAGTCCTTGCTAGACTTTAGTCAGGCCTTACCTAGGCATTAGCCAGACTGTGTTAGGCCGTAGCCAGGTTGTACTAAGTCCTACATAGGCCTTGGCAAACCGTTCCAATGCTTTACCAAGACCTTAGCCAGCCTTTGGTTGACCTTATCCTGACATTACATAAATCTTAGCCAGGCTATTGTATGCCTCAAATTGGCCTAGACCATGGCCTGACTTTGCTAGTTCTTACCTAGTCCCTAGTGAGGCTTTGATACACTTTACCTAGGTCTGAGCCATGCTTTGCTAGACATTGCCTAGACCTTAGCATACTTTGCTAGGTCTTACCTAGGCCCTACCGTGGCCTTAGACAGGCTTTGTTAGACCCTACCTAAGCGTTAGCCAAGCTTTGCTATGCCTTATCTGGGACTTAGTTAGGCTTTGCAAGACATTACCTAGGCTGTAACCAGGCCTTGCCAAGCCTTACAAAGGCCTTACTTAGGATTTAGCCAGGCTTTGTTAAGCCTTAACTAGGCGTTAGACAAGCTTTGCCAAACCTTAACTAGGACTTAGCCACGCTTTGCTAGGCTTTACCTGGGCTTTAGCCAAGCTTCTGCTAAGCCTTAAGTAGGCACTGATGGACGTATCTAGGCTTTGCTAGGCCTTAGTCAGGCCGTACCTAGGCCGTAGCCATACCGTGGTAGTCCTTAGCCAGGCTTTACTAAGCCTTAAAACCTTACCTAGGCCATATCCAGGACTTAGGCATGCCTTATCTAGACATTACATAAGTATTAGCAAGGCCTTAGTAAGCCTTACATTGATCTTACCTAGGCCGTAGCCAGACTTTGCTAGACCTTACCTAAGCCTTAGCGAGGTTTTGAAAGACCTTACGTAGGCCATGCCTTGCTAGCCATTGCCTAGGCCTTAGCCAGACTTTGCTCGGTCTTGCCTAGGCGCTACCGTGGTCTTAGGCAGGCTTTGTTAGGCCGTACCTAGGCGTTAGCCAAGCTTTTCTAGGCCTTACCTGGGCCTTGGCCAAACTTTGTACCGCCTTACTTAGGCCTTAGCCAGGCTTTGATAGATCTTATCTAGACATTACCTAAGTCTTAGCCAGCCTTTAGTATGTCTCACATTAGGCTTACCTAGGCCGTAGCCAGACTTTTCTCGGCTTTACCTAGGCCGTAACAAGACTTTGATAGACTTTACGTAGGCCATGCCTTGCTAGCCATTGCCTAGGCCTTAGCCAGGCCGTAGCCAGGCTTTGTTAGGCCGTACATAGGTCTTGGCCAGGCATTGCCAATCCTTACCTAGGCGTTAGCCAAGCTTTGCTAGGCCTTGCCTGGGCCTTGGCCAAACTTTGTACCACCTTACCTAGGCCTTTCATAGATCTTATCTAGAAATTACCTAAGTCTTAGCCAGGCTTTAGTAAGTCTCACATTGGCCTTACCTAGGCCTTAGCCAGACTTTGCTCGGCTTTACCTAGGCCTTAACGAGACTTTTATAGACTTTACCTAGGTCTTAGCCATGCTTTGATAGGCATTGCCTCGGCCTTAACCAGACTTTGCTAGGTCTTACCTAGACCCTACCGTGGCCTTAGTCAAACTTTGTTAAGCCTTACCTAGGCGTTAGCCAAGCTTTGTCAAGCCTTAACTAGGCCTTAGCCACGCTTTGCTAGGCATTACATGGGCTTTAGAAAGCTTTGCAAGACATTACCTAGGCCTTAACCAGGATTTGCTACTCCTTACCTAGGCATTGATGGACTTAGCTAGGCTTTGCTAGACCTTAGTCAGGCCGTACCTAAACCTTAGTCAGGCTGTGTTAGTCCTTAGCCATGATTTACTAAGCCTTACATAGGCCTTAGGCACGCTTTGCTATTCCTTGACGAAACCTTGCAAGATCTTACCTAAGCCTTAGCCAGGCCTTATCTAAACATTACCTAAGTCTTAACCAGACTTTGCTACGCCTTATCTAGGCCATAGCGAGGCTTTAATATAGACCTTACCTAGGCCTTAGCCATGTTAGACATTGCCTAGACATTAGCCAAACTTTGCTCGGTCTTACCTAGGCTCTACCTTGGCCTTAGTCCGGCTTTGTTAGGCCTTACCTGGCCTTAACCCAAGCTTTGCAAGACACTACCTAGGCCTTAGCCTTGCTGAGCTTTGCATAGCCCATGCCTAGGCCGTAGTCAGGCTTTGCCAAGCCGTTACCTAGAGCTTATCAGTTCGTAATCCGGCTTTGCTAGGCCTTTACCATGCCCTAGCTAGGCTTTGTTAGGCCTTACCTAGGCGGTAGTAAGCTTTGCCAAGCCTTAACTAGGACTTTGCCACGCTTTGCTAAGCCTTACCTGGGCTTTAGCCAAGCGTTTCATGACATTACCTAGGCATTAGCCAGGTTTTCCCAATCCTTATCTAGGGATTAATGGACTTAGCTAGGCTTTGCTAAGCCTTAGTCAGACCTTACCTAGGCCTTAGCCAGGCTGTGTTAGACCCTAGCCAGGCTTTACTAAGCATTACACAGGCCTTAGCGACGCTTTGCTAGGCCTTACCTAGGTCTTAGCCAGACTTTGCTAGGCGTTAGCCCGGCCTTAGACATGTTTTTCTAAGCCTTACCTATTTTATCACCTGAGATTGTCAATTTTGTTTAAGAGATGCCATATGGCCTGATTAGTATACAATGATAAATCATTGATTGATGTTTTGAACACTTATTTGAGTTTCGCCTTTACCAAGATGCCACGTAGATTAGGATTTTTCTTAAATGCAATTACTGGACGCTTGTTGAATGGTTGTTTTAAATTGTCCTGTAATTTGTGATACTCATCCTTTAGGTTTTCGCAATTTCAACATTTTTCCGATTGTATGTGAGAGTAAATGGGATAATCTCACGTTGATCCGCGGGCCTGGGTCCGAATTTATGCCCCTTGGCGATTGTGTTTCGAGTTCTTTAATTCAAAACGATTCTCTTAGTTTTCTTTGTTTATCAGTTTCCTCTGTTGTGTCTGAAAGAGGTAGCTGTTCGATAGGCATAATTTCAAAGTCACGAGTGACTAAATGGTCAAGAAGATTAAAATGTTCAGCCACATGTGTGTCTTCCTCTAGTCTAATATCTGAAAGGTGTCTAGTTGCTCGGCATCTTATTGGATTTTTTGTTTCGCCAACATACTGCTTTTGACACAATTTGCATGAAATTAAGTAAATGACATTTTCAGAATCGCAATCTAATTTCGACTGAATTTGAAATTTGGTTTTGTTTTGAAAGCCCGTGAATGTACTCTGGGAAGGAAGAAATTTATCCAATTCACACCTTTTCTTTTCACATTTCCGAGATTCTCCTTCACCAATAATCGGACGATTATGACAAATTTTGGTAGGCCGAGAATATCTGGCATTATCTGGAATAAGGTCGAACATGATAATTCAAAGTTTTTCTTATCACTCGAATTTCTATGAAAACGGATTATTTGTGATTTTACAAGCCCCTTGAAAGTATGCGGTGGATGGAATGATTTCTTGTGCAGTAGTTGATGCGAGTCGGTTGGCTTAAAATAAACTTTGTAGTCTAAGTAACCAGTTGTTTCATACTTTATACCTTTGTATAAAGTTACATCCAGGAAATCTACGGACATCTCATCAATTTGAGCTTTGAGTTTGATATTCGGATCATGATTATTCATAATGGCCAGGAATTCGGTAAATACTTCCTTACTATGTTGCCAGAACATGAAAATGTCATCGAGGTACCTGCGGTAAATGAGCGGCTGATTTAGACAGTTTTCGAGTGCTTCCTTTTCCCACTCTGCCATGTAAAGGTTAGCGAAACCTGGGCTGAAACGCTTACCCAATGCGCAGCCACAAATTTGTTGGAAGATTTCAACAGCAAATTTAAAGTCATTGCCCTTCAGACTAAGCTCTAATAGAGTTATTACTTCTCTGTCGGGCCAGTTGGTGTCGGGATAGTCGGCAAATCCTCTACGAATTGAATTTAGACCCTTTTCGATGTCAATGTTTGTGTACATAGCATCGACGTCCATTGTAATTAAGATGGAATTTGGAGGGACCGAGATCTTAGAGACCTGGGCTAGGAAGTCTTCAGTGTTTTTCAGATAGCTAAAATGTCTATTTGCAATTGGCTGAAGATGGTAGTCGATAAATTCA